>MU405276.1:0-210483 GCA_022836615.1 Annulohypoxylon bovei var. microspora
CACCAAAGCTGTACCCGTTCAACGCGAGGCCACCCGTTCGGGTGGCACAATATCCCGAGTTTAGCCGGAGGTCAATGGTTCGATTCCCCGATCTCTTGTTTTTATTTCTTTTTTCATCCGACGAAACCACACACCACCACGGTTCGCGCACCCGTTTAGCCACCCTTTAAGCCTCTCCTTTACGCCTCTCCTTTAGCCACCCATGCTGCCACCCGTTTAACCAACCGTTGAACCACCCGTAACCACCCCGTAAGCCACCCCTTATCAAACCCCTAAGCCACCCGCCGGGCCTCCCGTTTAGCCACCCTTCAAACCACCGGGCTAACCCCCGGTCTAGCCCCCGTTAAACCACCTTTCTAACCACCCGTATAACCCCCGTTGAACCACCCCTTAAACCACCCCTTAAGCCACCCGTGTAGCCACTCGATCAACCACCCTTCTAGCCACCCGTTCAACCCCCGGCCTAGCCACCCGTTGAGCCTCCCGTCTAGCCACTCATCCACTTAGCCACCCGTTAAACCCCCCGTCTAAACCCCGTTGAACCACCGGTCTAACCACCCGTTGAAACACCCGCCAGGCCACCCGTGTAGCCACCCGATCAACCACCCTTCTAGCCACCCGTTAAAACCCCCGTCTAGACCCCGTTGAACTACCGGTTTAGCCACCCCTTAAGCCTCCCGTTCAACCACCCCCCGACGAACCACCCGTCTTACCACCCGTCTTACCACCCGTTCAGCCACCCGTGGCCACCCGTAGCCACCTTTCTAACGCTTTGGCCACCCTCTCCCGGGGTTGCTTAGTCACCCAGCTTAGGGGTATTTTTTACGTATGCCAGCTAGGTCAATTACATAAGCATCTTAGGTAATCAATTCGTCTGCTTTCCCACCCAGCTGGTCCGTGCGCGAGAGCCAGCTTTTGACAAGCTTTTCGTTTCTGAAAAACTGAATCTTGTCGAAAACCACCTTCTCGCGAACGGACCACGTCGAAAGCTGAGATACGTTGTCTAATTGGTCAAAAGCTCTGAGATGGTCCCACCTGCGAGACGATGCACCCAATCAACCGTCGTGGACTTAACGGCCTCCTGGGAGATAACGGGGTTTACAAACTTTTAGCGCCGGAGATACGGAATTACCGCGATAGGAGATTTTTGATAAGGACCATGGAGAAAAAAAACACACCAAAGCTCTTCCCGTTCAATTACCCTCGTTAAACTCGGGTATTCGCGGGGATAACGGAGTTAAATTTCTATGACACGAAAAAAATCACCCCGACACAATAACCCTCCTAAAGTTCGGGCACGCGAGGCCACCCGTTCGGGTGGCACAATATCCCGAGTTTAGCCGGAGATCGATGGTTCGATTCCCCGATCTCCCGTTTTTATTTCTTTTTTCATCCGACGAAACCACGCACCACCACGGTTCGCGCACCCGTTTAGCCACCCTTTAAGCCTCCCCTTTACGCCTTTCCTTTAGCCACCCGTGCTGCCACCCGTCTAACCGCCCGTTCAACCACCCGTAACCACCCCGTAAGCCACCCCTTATCGAACCCTTATCGAACCCTTAAGCCACCCGTTGGGCCTCCCGTTCAACCCCCGGGTTAGCCACCCGTTTAACCTCCCGTTGAACCACCCGTAGCCACCCCTTATCGAACCTTTAAGTCACCCGCCGGGCCTCCCGTTTAGCCACCCTTCAAACCACCGGTCTAACCCCCGGTCTACCCACCCATCTTTCCACCCGTTGAGCCTCCCCTTTAGCCACCCGTCTATCCCCCGTTGAGCCTCCCGTTGAGCCACCCCCGGATGAACCACCCGATCAACCACCCTTCTAACCACCCGTTAAAACCCCCGTCTAAACCCCGTTGAACCACCCCCCCCCCCCCCGACGAACCACCCGTCTTGCCACCCGTCTTGCCACCCGTTCAGCCACCCGTAGCCACCTTTCTAACGCTTTAGCCACCCTCTCGCGGGGTTGCTTAGTCACCCAGCTTAGGGGTCTTTTTTACGTGTGCTAAGTCAATTACATAATCATCTTAGGTAATCAATTCGTCGCTGCCACCCAGCTGGTCCGTGCGCGAGAACCAGCTTTTGACAAGCTTTTCGTTTTTGAAAAACTGAATCTTATCGAAAACCACCTTCTCGCGAACGGGCCACCTCGAAAGCTGGGATCGATTGATCTGATTGGTTAAAAGCCTTGGGATGGTCCCACCCGCGAGACGATGCACCCAATCAATCGTTGTGGACATAACGGCCTTTCTGGGGATAACGGGGTTTACACACTTTTTAGCGCCGGAGATCCGGAATTACCGCGATAGGAGATTTTTGATAAGGATGGACCATGGAGAAAAAAAGGAAAAAAAAAACACACCAAAGCTGTACCCGTTCAATTACCCTCGTTAAACTCGGGCAATTACCCTCGTTAAACTCGGGTATTGTGCGGTTGGTGGGGTTGGGGTAGTCGGTTAGGACGATGGGGTCGTCGCTGTGGATGAATTTGGTTATTGCACCTTCGACCTATACCTAATCATTAGCCACCTACGAACCTAGGTGGGTAGGTACCTAGATATCTACACGTACAGTCTCGTACACCTCATCCGCATTCTCCCGCGCAAGATCCAGCACCGCGCCCACCATAGTCAGCGCCGTCGCAACGCGCCTCTGGAAGTGCTGGTCCGCGAGCCGGATCCCCCTCACCTCGCACAAGATCGTCACAGACTGCGCCAGCGCGTAGTTGTTCCTCCCGCTCTTGGCGTCGCTGCCGGCCTCGTCCAGCACGATATCCGCGCCCGTCGAGGACCCCGTAAAGTACGGGTCCCAGCGGAACCCCTTTTCCTCGAGCCGCCTGCCGACGCCCGCCGCGAACAGCGTCTCGGAGAGGTTCCGGATGTCGGCGTGCGTGTTGAGGTTCTTGCCCGCGGCGACCAGCGCGTCCATGCCGTGCTTGTACACACCGTCACTCCCGTACGGGCGCGTGCCCGTGAACTCGTGCATGTCGACCGTGACATGTGGTGCGAAGGAGCTGAGCAGCCTCTTGTGGCCCCTAGATATTTCTCGGAAGAGCTTGGTGTGTTCCCGGTTCGGGTCGAGGTTGCTGGCTAGCGCCCGCTGAAAATAAGCTACGCCGTCCGGGTTATACCGGGGCAGGAGCGTAATTTCCAAGCGGGAAAGCAAGCTCTCCCTCCAACTCCGGTCCGCGTCTAGCTTGCCTAGTAGCGCTAGTACCGCCTGGTCGCCCGCCGGCTCGTTGCCGTGCACGCCTCCTTGAATCCACACCCGGAGCTTCGGCTTCTCATTCTCTGGTGAAGAAGGATTTGATAGGAAGACGTACGGAAACGAACGGCCGTCTTCGGAAGTGAAGTCCGCGATTTTATAATTCACCCAGTCATTTCGCTCTGCGATTGAGCGCAAGAATAAATCTAAATGATCATCAGTAAAAAGAGCATATCGATGAATAATTGATTCTTTGCCTAGATATCCCATATTCACGTACCGAGAGTTGCATCGTCAGTTGGACCATCAGTCCCATTAGCGAATCCCGGTAGACGGCTCTCCGGGTTGATAAAGGCAGGTGAGAACAACGTTTCGTTGGTATCTGGGAAGTTTGCGGCGACGAGATCCTCGTCTCTTTCTACTGGGGCATGGTTATAGCCATATTGAACGGCACTAACTAAAGTACTATACGATAGTAGTATTTGGAGTCGAGCCCATTGGTTGAGGATTGATAGCATCATAATTTAACTAGGTTAGCCTTCGCTTACAAGTCTAGTGTTATGGGAGAAAAGATTGATAAACTCCCCTTTCGATATTACATGTATGATTGAACGTCGAAGTTAAAAGATCTAGTTGTAGATTGAATATACCCCACCAAATACTCACTATAGGAGTAATATATATCGTCATCCTACTCCTAGAATGGTGCAAGGCCCCATGTTCACCTACTATATGACCTAGCAGGTGAGAACCAAGCGAATTACCAAGAAGGTAGCATCTTAATCCACAATACACATTGCCAAGAGAACATAGTAAGTCCCGTAGCCAAGTGAAGTAGGTTAAATCCATCTCGCTTAGAGATGTGAGGGGAATTCGAAAGTTATAAATGATATCGCAATTCTATAATAAGCTAGCTATTGTGAGTTAGAGAGCCCCTAACATTAGATAGTGGTGAAATATACCGATGCTATCCTAGTAGAGATTAGAGTAATTGCATAAGTTATTGTTTGTGAGGCTATCGCCATCCTTATCGGCGACCTAGTATCATTTGTCAGTAGCCTGTTAATTGTGTCAGCGGTATATGCTTTTGTTGATTGCCACCTTCGTGTCGGCGATCTCTTATTTGTGCCAGTATTTCCTTCCCTATCAGAGATCCTGTGCTTACCTTACAGCCTTAATGGTACCCCCTTTTCATTCTCAACATTGATCATCGCCACAAGTTAACCTCATCAGTCATTCACGTCCCAATGCTGTCAGTATCTGCAAAATGCCATTCACAGGGTCGATCACAGCCACAGCCGTGACATAGTACACACAAACACAAAACACATACAAGAGACTCAGACACAGCAGCAGATGGCGGTCACAAAGACCGCCATCTGCTGCTTTCATATTCGGTATGCTACCCCCCAGTTCCTCCTTCGTCCAGTCCGTCAGCATCTCCATGCAAATGATCATACCTGAGTCACGGAATTGAACTCGTGCGCATATGTGCGCGACCAAAAATGCTCTCCTTAAATGCAATGGTTCACCTGTTCTCTGTAAAGGATTTCTGTGGTCGTATAAAACATCAGGATAACACCATCCTCATTTCCATAGAACTAGTCCTTGATACGTCTCCTCGTTGATAGAATCCTTGTTTATCGTTTGTTAATAGTCATTCAATTAGAACCTCTTCATACAGGATTCCTTTAATTCGTTATACGTAGGTAATTGGGCTCCATTACTGGGCGCTCCACTTCTGCTTGCCCTCACTAGGGGCGCGACTTCGTCTCTGCTTTCCGGACGTGGACCTCGTTGAAGAACTAGCACCGGTGGTGGCGGTGTTGCTAGATTCCGACACGGATAACCTGTTCCGGTGGCGTCTGGGTCCCTCTGCGATGCTTTCGATGTTTTCCTTATTCGACACCAAGCTTTCGCTTCGGGATGCACCTGCAGCGATGCCTAAGCTAGATCGCGATGCGTATAGCCCTGGGTTCCTTGGTACTCTGCTCTTCCCAGTACTCAGGCTGTGACCCGCCTGAGTGTCAGCACTTACTCGGCGGGGGCCAGCGACCGGTGTACTAGAAGTGCTGGTAACACCATCTCTGCTTCTAGGGCGGTATCCACTGTGATCACGCTCAGGTGCGAGATAAGCAGCCGACCGTCTAGAGCTTGATGCTACCTCAATAAACGTCGTGGATTGACTGTGAGCGTGAGAGCCACGAGGGGCTTGCGTAGGCGTGATAGGTACTGAAGTAGAAGAGTGGAGAGAAGGGGGGGTATATATACGCCTTCCTCCAGTCCGCACGCGATTAGATGCTGCAGTGGGTGGCGCTGACGTGGGTACGGTAAATTGTTCCGGGTTGCCATCTATAAGTGAAACCAGATCAGATGCTAGGTTTCGCACCAGCACAGCAGAGTCCTTCTCGGCGAGTATTCGGATAGCATCCACCAACGATCCGAGTTGCTTGTTTCTTAGGTCTGCGAAGTAATCCGTCTCTCTTGCCTCGAGTATGTTTCGGACTAGACGGAGGAGGTTCAGACGCACAACAGCCTTCTTCTGCGTGAGTTTCTGAGCTATTCCAGAGTACATCTCGGACTTGGCTAATGAGGAGGCCAAAGACGGAGATAATCGAAGGAGCTTTAATAAGGGCTCTAATAGGTTGGGATCAAACGCATTGACCTTCTGCGTATTGAAACAAGAAACAATCGCGTTGGTAAACCTGCAGTTTAGAAGGTGGCCTTCTACCTTGGCGGTTTCTTCTTGCAACCTAACACAACTGTCAGCAAATTCGGACTACTTTGGAAGTTTTAGAATGGCCTACCAAACAAAGATGGCGTCCAACGCAGTAACCTGCCAATATTGATCTGCCAAGAGAGAGACATAGAAATCCAAGCCCTTATTTTGCCATAAGAATCGGCGTCCCTTGCTTCCCGAATGGGCCATGTCGCACAGGATAGGTAGTGCGAACTCCTTCGGGGGTCGGTCTGTCTTCATAATCTCTAACAGTAATGGAATAATTCCATTGACAGCCGCATACTCTTGGCGATCTTTACTCAGACGGCAGAGATTGAACATTGTGTTTAGTACCTGGTTGGAAATCTCGCGGAAGTGGGGGTGACCGTTCTTCATGCTGTTGCTCAGGAGATCGATAAGGAGATCGATAGCATCTGCTGCATGGAGAGCTTCAAGGGTCGTTGACAACATCGAGAGATTCTTGATGAATTTCAGCATCGTAATTTGATGAGCCGGTGTCATGCGACGTAGATCCTTTAGAATACCTGCCCATTTGTTAGCTTGGGTCACGACCATTACCTAGGGAAGTATGAATCACTTACTCTTCAATACTTGTCGATCTGCCACCATCTCCTTGACATAGTTCTCAGCTTGCGAGAACAGATAGAAAATATTCACTATACGACCTTCAATCAATTCTGTCAGTTCATTCTCAGCATCCTCATCAAGGACACGGTGGAGAACCAGAGCAAGAGGATCAAGGATCTTGCTTCGCGAGAATATTCGACAAAAATCGTTCTTCGGGGTAGGACCCTAGATACAGGTGTTAGTAGGTAGATATATATATGAAATAAAATTGATGATGACAAACCTGAAGCTCAAACACACTCCAAATGCCATTAACACCGATGAGCACCAAATCTCTTGCACTGTCATAATCTTCATCCAAAAATTCCACAAGAACATTCAGACCACCGGCACTAACAAACATCTGTAGTGTAAGGGTGGAAGTTTGGTACATCTGTCTCACAAAAGCTGCAGCCTCTAGACGGATTTCATTAGAGTACTGCCGGGCTGCAAACTTCGTGATAATGGGGATGCCGCCAACAAAGCATAGGTTCTCTTGCAGTTCGATATCATCTAGAATAATCTAGTTTGAGGTCAGCCACTAGTATTAATGAACATAATTCTCCAGTGAACATACCGCGTTGACAACTTGTAGTAATTGTAAGATCATCCGTTGTTTGCTCTTAGCGGTACAAGGCTCTAGAATCTCAAGAATAGGAAGTAGCCCATGGGCGCTGATGATTAGATTCTTGACCTCGGCGTGCTCGTAAAGTAAACCTAGCTAAATCTGGGTATTAGTATGTGAAGCAGCCATAGCAATCGAATGAAGATATTGATGAATACTGACCAGATCCTCCGAAAGTTCAAGAAGCGTCTCCTCACCCTCGGTCGTTTTGAGCGAACCGACAAGTTCTTCAATCTTTTCCGCAAGTCGCGCGGATCGGTCGCGGGCGATGTTTGCCTCTAGATCCATTTCGTTCCAATCTGGATCCATGGAGGCGAATGGGTCGTCTTCGTCTTCGTCATCACCGAGCCAAGAGTTGCTGGATAATCGTGACAGTACCATAAGGTTACCGTCTTCAGATCCTCGATCGCTTTCTTCCTTTTCGGCCAAGTTGCCTCCTGGTCCAAAGATGTCGGAGAAATCTTCGTCCTCTTCGTCCTCGGCAAATTTCTGGATCTCAATAGATGAATCTGACCTTTGCATAGGACGGTCGGGGAGAACTGAAGGTCGCGCCGAAGATTGCCTTCTTCCGGTTCCCGTTACGGGCGACTGCATAGATCGCGGCAAACTGGTGAGATCCGAAGGGTGGAAAAGCTGAGGCGTGTCGGGCTGTAACATTGGATGTGAGTGACGCGGTTTTACGAGAAGGGTTACGAGTATGGCTCATTTAATTAAACACGTACCTTTTTCGCTAGACTCAATCGTGTATTAAAGACGCTGTCGTTATCATCGAAGAGATCAGAGTAATCTTCTATCGATTGTTCCCTGAATGCTAGATCAGGGCGCGATGGTAGCTCAAATTTATTACCAAGCTGATTCTTGGACTGAGATTTTTCTCTCTGGTGACCATTTGTTGATGTTTTACGAGGGGAGGACTTTGGTGGTTGCAGCTTAGAATCGGTCTTCTCAGGCTTAGGTGTCATCTTCCAGTGAGGTCGAATCGTCTTCTCTAGTGGATCTTCCTCTTGGATCGGCTGCACTTTTTTCATTGTCATAAGCTCTCCATCATAATCATTGTCCCAGTTGACAGAAATATCACGCGAAAAATCCATAGACGCGAAAGCTTTCAGACGGTCAGCCGAAAGCAAGCCACCGAAGTGGTCCTGGGGTTTCATAGGAAGCCTGAGAGCATTTGGGGAAAATGTGGTGGCAAAATCATCATCCCAATTATCATCATCTGAGAGAAAATAATGTGAGTAAAAACCTAGATAGTAAAGTGAATTTATAGGAGGGGGTCATATATAGATACGTACCTGCAAGTTCAGGAGATCGAAAGTCCTCAGCAGTGAGCTTTGGCTTTCCAAGTGGAAAGGGCGCTTTCGAAGGCGTAGGCATATTAGACCTAGGCTGGTCTTGAGATGTGAATCGCGATGTTGGATGACCGTGATGCAAAGTGACTGAAGAGTCAGATCCACCAGAAGCCCTGAGGTTAGTTTCAGAAGAGGTGAGAGCTTTATTCCATTGTTTAACTTCTTCGACCGCCTGACTAAAATTCCCAGGTGCTTTGGCCACTGGTGCATCACTCCGCCGACAGCCCACAATCCAATTATGCTTTAAGAGTTTCCTTGCGGAGACACGTAAATTGGGGTCCTTCTGGAAGCACTGTATGAGAAAATCACGAGCCGCCTACATCACAGTTAGCCTATTCTGGTAGTCGTGGAGCTAACAGTGTGGAGGGCTACGAACCGAAGATACACCTTCTGGAAGAGGTGGGTGGTCATCGTTAACAATAGCGAATAATGCGGGCATGGCTTGTAGATGGTAATATGGAGGTTTGCCAGATAAGAGCTCGATAACAGTGCATCCCAAACTCCAGATATCAGAAGCCGGCGTGGCACCAGATAGCTCAATTATCTCAGGAGCCATCCAGTACGGAGTTCCTACTACTTGAGCTTCTTTGTCGGGTCCGGCGAGGGTACTAGTCGATACACCAAAGTCTGCAAGCTTTACTTTGCCGTCTTTGGTCGTTAATATGTTGGCCCCCTTGATGTCTCTGTGAATCACACCCTGATCGTGTAGATACTGAAGACCTTGGAGAACCTGGGTCATGTAAACTCCAACCAAGTTCTCGGGGAACTTGCCGTACGCCTTGCATATCGAATGTAAGGAGCCATTTTCACAATACCTAACATCCGTCAGCATCCTTAGCATACCGGCGGGTAACGAACAGAGTGAGATAACCTACTCTAAGATGATATTGAGACAGTCTGTCGATTTGACAAACCCGATGTATTTAACGATATTGTCATGCTGGGTGATGTTAGACCTCATGAACGGCACTACTAACAACGATATCGTCAGCAGGGAGAAAGGGGAAGTTCCTTACATTCAAGTTCTTCAAAAGGTCGATCTCAGCCTATATCAAATTAGCCTATCCTGTCCATATATATACTAGTCTGGTATACCGACGTACCTCGATCATTCGAAGTTCACTCTTTGGTAGATTCACCAACTTGATCTGTTTGACCGCCACGGCCTCGCCGGTGCCCCAATGGATGGCCTTGTACACGGAGCCGAAGGCTCCTTTGCCTAGACATTCTCCTAGACGCTATTACGAACCCAGTCAGCCCAATTCCGGACATATACAATATTCGTCCGGGTATAGACATTGAACATACGTAATCTCGTAAACCAGGATCTTGTAAGGCTTTCTCTCGTCCGCTGCTTTCCTTTCTCGGGGTATTAGGTGTCCTATCGTGTCTGGCCGCCACCGAGGCTGAGGCTTTTCCGTTTGCCGTGCTGTAACGTCTCTCGCCCGACGAAGAACCGTTGGAGGGATTGGGGGCATGCCCCGAGCTAGGCGCCATTGGCCACGTTGTGTACTATGTCTTCCCCTCCCTAGGCCTGGAATATGGTCGTCTATCAAGATTTGTCGAAGAGGAAACGTAAAGGAGGGGCAGTGCACGCGTCGTTGGCGGCCGTAGGGTCAGGAATCCCCTTTCACATTCCAGCTGAGCGTCTTGTGTTCCCACTGACGTTGGGATAATTGGGATGACACAACTCTATCCCAAGCGACGGATCGGATCGTTGATCGTTAATTGTTGATCGTTCTCGGTGGGGGGACTTTGTCAAGATTGGTATTGGTATTGGTATTGGTAGTTGAACCAATATCTATTTTTAAAAAGAGGGACTGAAAGGTCAGGTCAAGATCAGGTCAAGGTCAGAACAGGGTCTTGGTGAAACGAAGAAAAAAGCCTAAGTCTCAAAAAAGCTTCGTTGCCATGAATTCCCCAAATCTTGATTCCCGATGTGGGGGAGAGAAAGGTTGCAAGGTTGCATGTACATATGGATTATTTGTGCGTGTGGGAAAGAATATTGGGCGTCCAATTATAAGTTCCCGTTGCTGGTTGCTTGTTCCTGGAATGTTTCAAGAAGCTGCAGCGTAATTGGGTAACTTCCTAGGTACGTACTGATAATGCCATTGTTACCATAGGGCGAATCTCAGGCACGACTTGGTGGTCGTAGCGGGGTCTTGGGACTAGGTAAGCAGCTACTGCAGCCCTGTACTTACCGTGGTAGGCACCTACCTAACGTTATGCGCCTAGACTTAGCATCACAGTACAATACCTCTAGCTAGTAGGTTCATATCTATAAATACCTACTAGTACGGTAGGTCGAATCACCAGCTGCATACATAGGACATAACAAAGGAAGACTTCAAAGTAATTCAGTCAAAGTGTTCTGATTAAGTACAGCTTTCCTCAATGGAGAAACACGTATACTGGGTATGGAGGGTTCATAACTCAAACATAGAACTCAAACACTCACACCGTAGGCATGATAGTACACAACACAAGGTCAACCGTATGGCTCCTTTCCTTTTTCCTTCGCCTTCCTTTCCGACTCGGTATTCCTTAACTCAGTAGAACGCATCATCGCGTTCATGGCGCAATATTTTCCAAAACGCCATTGCCAGTCCAACGAAATCACCAAACCCCCTTAAAAACTCCTTTTTCCTTCGTAACCACGGAGCCTAACCTAATCACAACTAGTTGTTCCGTGTCCATAAACGCCTATGGAGTTCCTAGTTATCATCCTCCCATGTCATCGAGCGGCTAAGGCCGGCTCGCGCCCACCACTCGTCCGGAATATCTTGGCGAGAAGCAAGGCGAGTAACGATGCTATGCATACCCGAGAGGAATGCCAAATCTTCAAGTGGAGTACCAGCACCAACATCAGCATCAGCATCAGCGTCAGTACCAGCTTCCGCGACTTCAGCATACGATCGCACACCGTGGGAGGTGCCTCGTCCGCGACGACCCATTCGGCGAATATCGTCGTCATCGCCCTCATGTTCTTCCAAGTCGTTAACAGGGTCACAAGGAGGCTCAACATCATCGCCCGGGCTGGTGATAGATGTGCGGGATGAGGAGATGGTGGGATTATGCGATGCTGAAGTTGAAGCTGTGGTCGAAGTAAACGAAGAGCCGACGCTAGGAGGCTGAGGATCCGGGGTAATCGTTGTCTGTAGGTTACTCCACAATCCATCTCCTTCGGGACTAAGGCTACGATCACGATCTCCTAGACCATCGACATTTCGGCTCGATCCCCGATAACCGCGGTTGTGACGACGACTACTAGCGGTTGGTGTACCTTGAGAGGGACGAGGATAGATACGTGTGCGACGATAACGACGTTCGACCGGGTTCCTAGTGGAACTTCCGAGAGGCTCATGAGACTGTTCAGAGCGTCGACGTTCAGAGCGCGCACTTGTATCTCGCGGCCACGTAACTGCGAAAATCTCGCGAGGCCGGAACGGATCGTGACGCGTAGTAGAGCTCGGATAAGCCCCAGACTCTCCTTCCCATCGGGAAACTAGATCAGGTACGGAAGGGTCATCTACTCGAGCTGACCGAACGCCATTTCCTCGAGTTACTTGAGTATCATGTAATTGGGTATCCGGCAACTGGGTGTCAGATAATTGGGTATCAAAGAATCGGGTGACAGATAGCTGAGTATCGGCTACTTGAGTGTCCCCCAATCCTGGTGAGAATGACTCAGGGTCGGCTCTCTCAGCGAAATGCTCGGGAGCATGTACTTCAGATGAGCCCGTATTCATAAGTGAGTCCCGTCCCGTCAGATATGATACGACGTGATCAAGTGAACGTGCATCTCGCGTAGTCCTAAAAGAACCATAACTACTAGAGCCATAATCACCAGACTCGATATTCGTCGGGTTTAAGGCGTTATCATCCATTTGTGCACTTAGCAAACGTAGGCGACGCTCTCGGTCGTCGCGGAGTTGTTGACGACGTTGTAGATAGCCGGTGGCATGGTGAGGTGAAGGCACTCGAGCAATGGGTGACCGAGCAATGACAGGATGAGCAGGGGATCTCGAAGCCGAACGACGACGAGTATCATCTTCTGTAGGCTCACGCCACAGTCTGGTTGTAAAGAAAATATGTTAGCAAGCAAAGCAAATATCCATGAATGGTGTCAAGTTGTGCAAGTGGCGGATTAATTGCAAGTCAACGCAACAGAACATTGATGCAGATTGACGTCAGAAGCATTTGAGGTACTATTCGTGATAACGCGAGTGCAAGGAAACGCGTCGCGATGATAAGACTTACGGTAGACCCATTTTGGCGTGCGCGCGTGGCGACGGTCAACTGGGCAACGGAACGGATGATTTTGTCAAGACCGAGACTGTCAAGATCGAATTCGTGTGTAATGCGAGGCTGCGCAGTCGCACTGAAAGGAGGAATCAGGGCTGCGAACGGATTGTCGCAAAAAGGTGGATTGTCAATTACGAGAAATATAAAGAGGAAGAATTGACAGGGAGTAAGTTCGGCGATCAGGAATCGAGAGATAAAGCACAGAGGGAGGTATTAATGATGCGCGGCAATGGACAATGCTATCAAGCATCAACTACGATGGCCGTGCACAATTAATTACAGGTGATTCAGGTTGTGGAGTGAAAACGAAGAGGAAAAAGAAAAGACGGGAGAAAAAGGCCGAGTCGATTTGGAAGATTTGGTAGGTTAACCTTGAAGGTTGTATGTAAAAGGGAAGTGGAAAGTTGCGACGGGATGGGAGGCCGGGTTTAAGTGGACAGTGCGCTCGTTCATGCGAGCGATCTACCTAATCATCCAGAGCAAGAGATACATAGGTACGAAGTACTTCTTTCCAACCGCATCACAGCCTTACCATCGGCATCCAGATTGGGCATAGCGTATATCTTTAACAGGCGCATACCCACAATACATGATACTTGATTAGATTTATTTGATGTCCAGCAAAATCGACAGGCTGAGAATTGTTCGTCATGTTACAAGCGGAATATCTCCCTCATACTTCATACGATATTTATCTACCCCCATTTATGACTCATAATTCAACCCATTCTAAACATCTTTCCTCTGTAGCAAAAATCGTAGATATCCCTGAAATATCAATCAACTCCATTTAACTAAGACTTTACTCCTAATTTTGTTACGTGCCAAGATATCTACGTACGGCACGGCTTCCAGGTATCCAGTATCACCATCATGGTGAATCTCGGACTAGCACGCATTACGGCTCTGCTTAAGCAGACACCACAGACTTGGAAAGCTATCCATGTCGCCGGAACGAATGGCAAAGGCTCAATATGTGCGTATTTGACTGCCATGTTACGCGCCAATCAAATATCATGCGGCAGGTTCACCTCGCCTCATCTAATGTATCCCCGGGATTGTATTACCATTAATGACAGTGTCGTGTCTGAAAGCAAATTCAAACACTTTGAAGACTTGGTCAAGAGAAGAAATGAGGAGCAGTGCCTTGGTGCGAGCGAATTTGAGTTGCTCACAGCCACGGCCTTCGAGATATTCGAGTCTGAGAAGGTTGAGGTTGGCATAATCGAAGTAGGGTTAGGCGGGAGACTTGATGCGACAAACGTACTAAAACATAAGTGCGTCACTATCATTTCCAAAATTGGCATTGACCATCAATCCTTTCTCGGGAACACTATCGAGGAGATCGCTCTTCAAAAAGCCGGCATCATGCGGCAAGGGGTGCCCTGTGTTGTAGATGGCAGCAACCCGAGTTCGGTATTGGGTGTTTTAAAGAAGCATGCCGAAGAGACAGGTAGCAACGTTCAATTTACAGATCCGGAGTCAGATACGCTCGTGAAGAAGTTGAAGGACAACCTTGAACCACATCAACGCCAGAATCTTGCATGTGCGCATGAAGCATTCCGACTCGCCTATCCTCAGCATGCTAGCTCTACAGATATCCTTGCTTCCGCTGCTCGAGATATGGTGTGGCCAGGACGACTTCAGCGGCTGAGTATTGAAAAGATAACTGGTAGAAAAGAGAATGTCCTCCTAGACGGAGCTCACAACCCACAATCTGCAGAAGTGCTCTCGGCATTCGTTGAGAGGCACCTACGGTCCCAGAGCAAACCAATTACTTGGGTACTTGCTGCCACACAAGGGAAGGATGTTTCGGAGATGTTCAAATTATTATTACGCGATGAAGACTCCATAGTAACAGTCGAGTTCGGCCCTGTGGATCAGATGCCTTGGGTTCGGCCAACAAATTCAGCAGCATTACTCGACGCGGCGAGTAAATGCGGTATTGCAATTTCTTCGCGGTTTGACGCGTCCACAGATGTACGCTCGGCCCTCAATTGGGCAAGCCAGGTTGCGAACGAAGGTCCGCTTGTCATTGCGGGAAGTCTTTATCTAGTGTCTGATATTTTTAAGTTGCTAAGGGTCAATGAAGGGTAGGTAGATATGTACATTGAAGAAAAGTACATGAATACTAACTAATCGTCATCCCCAAACCCTTTTACATACGACTCTTACAAACTTCTGCGTCGGGTGAATTACGATATTAAGCTAGGGAATTCTAGGAGGTCGTAACATGTTGAATAGCTAGGGTACGATGTCACTTATGCTCTACGGCTCTTCTCGGATTAACCTTTTCAGTAGGTAAAAGCTTCATGGAAGAGAAACAGAAAAACTTGAGGAATAATTCTATCTAGAGAAGCTCCGTTCCAATCCAAAGTTCAATAAATCTATCGAGCACATCTAGGATGAAGGATAATTGCGTCATTGGAGTAAGAACTCGTAACTCAATTTCAAATAAGACGATGAGCTTCTCCTAACTTCCTTTAGAATAGTAGACATCTCGAAATTTTCACTATATCCAGTGGTTCCGACGGTTGAAACTTGTCCATGTTGGAATATTAGAATATGATTATTTCATAAAGGTAGGGTTAAACACAGTAGGTATCCCCTTAATTGGCAGTTGTCTTCGGACGCGGTTTATCAGGTAGGATGCACCTAAGCACAGGTAACAGCCCACTGACAACCACAGAAGCTGAGTTCTAGTCCACTCCATCTTGCCCTTGCCATGCATATCGTCGAACGTTTTATCGAGAAATTCTCGATCTTGTACGCCCAATGGATAAACGGCTCCGGCTTTGTAGTGTTCTTGCCAACCATCGGCCAAATCCACGGTCCTCTTCTCGTGTTCGGGTAGGTCAATGGTTCCTTTGTCTTTCCATATATCCTATTTCTTAATAAGTCTCTCTAGTTAATAGCCAGGTGAATAGTACTCTACTTATCAAACCCCGTCTGAATATGACTGCTAGTTAAGGGGATAGGCATTTTCTCCATGCTTCTCATCCTTCGACGCCCATGTCCAACAAATTCTCCAGCGTTCCTTTGCAATTTCTCAGCACGAATCTTGCCAATTCGCGGTGTCCCCTCTTCTCTTCTTCTACAACCTCCATATCCTCTTCATGAAATTTCTTATTACCTCGCCTCGCCAAGTCCAAATATTCCTTTCTCTCATCCTCGGAGCCGCCGAAGGTGCTTACAAGCCCTGCATATTTCAAGAGCAGGATATTGAGCAAAATACGGCACATCCGACCGTTTCCATCGCCGAATGGATGTATACAAACGAGGCGGTGGCAATATCTGTTTGCCATATCAAAGGGATCGATCCGCTTTGTCTCCTCAGCTTTGATCATGTCAACTCTGAGGTCCTCGACCAGACTTCTCATATATCTGGGGACAGCCGAAGCCCGGATAAATACCGACTTCGACTTGAAGTCTTTTCCATGTCTCGCTGCAATCTCCCAGGTTCGATACAGCCCTGGGCTTCCTGCGTCTTCACTCAATACTCCGCCGAAGCAGAGTTTCTTATGTGCTTCCTGCAGGAAGTATTCGGTAATAGCCTCGCCATCTAGCACAACGTGATCAATGGCGTAGGCCATTGCTTGCGCGTGATTGATGATTTCTTGTCGGCTGTGGATGACATCTTCTGGTGAACTTGGCCTCTTCAGGGCCAAGAGCGCAGCTCTTGCTTGCTCGTAATCTGCACTTCCCTCCTCGACCTTGGCAAATACATGTTCCCCTCTGAATATTCTACGGCATAATTTATCCGTGACCTCGAGATTTGACCCGAGCATCTCGATATAGTTAGATCCATAGACGAGTTCAACCAAATCATCTTCAAGTTTGGCCCAAGGTGCAGCCGTTCCTTTGCTAAATCTTGCAGACTTGTTTTTCATCGCCTGGATGATGTTGGCGAGGTCGTCTAGGAAGTTGCTTTCGTTGGCCTCATCTCGAAGGTACTCTGCGATGCGAATGTTGAGGTCAACTTCTTCTAAGTTTCCTCGAATGCTCAGCCATCTCGACCAACCTTCACCCATCGAAGCTTTCAATTTCGGAATTGTTTTCGCCAGTGACTCGCTTGATGACTAAGGAATTATATTGTAAAAGAACATGTAATCCAATCAAGAGTCTGCCTTCAATGTAATAAATTTCGATCTCGGAATGAATCGAAAACTTGGATGAAATTGTCGGCTGATTAGGTACCTTCTTATTATTAGAGAAATGGTTTCCTTTTATGTCGACTAGGACTACATAACTATGTACCTAATTTATATAAAAGTTATTATTAAAGTTTCGGAGATAGAATGAAAGAACTTTAACCTAGAGTTTTGATTTTTCTAGTAGAAACTTCAGACGAAAGCTTATAACTACCTCCCAGGCCATAAAACTCGACTATGTAGGTAGTTAACAATACTTTATTCTTCAAGTAGCGATCATCAGAACTAGGCAGATACCTACCTCTAGGTTAGGTAGCTACCTAATCTACATGCGAATCACAAGGCAAATAGCGCAAAAGGACTCGATTCGAATATTTAGAGTAAAGTATAATTAGTTATAGGCAGTTACTCTAATGTTATATGAACTTTGGGCGTACTGTCAGCAATTCAGCTGCAGTAGTTTATGTACGGAACTAAGTATGAATAGAATTTATGAGCATTTGTTGATCCAACAAATAGTGTAAGACTTTGCTAGGCCTGTCGACACCAACGTTCCCACCATTAACCTCTTTAACTCCGAGGAAACCGAGCAGCTGACTTTGCTGATGCATGTTCTTCGCCTCGCTGTGGTATAATACGCTAGTAGAGATTCTACCCCTGGATCGCGAGTCTCTCTTTAACAGCCACTTACCGTAGCTATAGCAGCTTTTAAAATGGCTGACTAACTAGTCGCTTTCAACACACTCTGGATACTAGATAGTCTCACTAGTTATGCAGCTCCTAACTAAACGTCTTTACTAGCGACTGGCTATTAGTGCTTAGGTAACTATAATGACTTCTAGAAGAACAATATTCATGTAGACACAATGACAGGCAAGTTAACGGGTATCTATGACTGGAAAGACACCGGGATTAGCTCGTTTGGAATGTTATTCGGGGGTATAGATATTACACTCACTAGTGAGGGATCTCTTGATTTGCGCTACAATAATGTCGATACCAGAACACGGACGTGAGTCTTGATAGCGATGTAAAGCTGATATAGCTGAAAGCGAGGTCTATAATGTAGAAAAATTGATTCTTGGGTGTAACTGAATTTACCCCTGAATTTCCTATCTAAATGCTAGACCCACAGTTCCCATCATAGGTACTCTGGTGTAGGTGTGAAATAGTTGGGGAAATTCTGTCTTGACTTCAACAGCCAAGACCCATCTCGATCTCGCAAAGATCCCGGTAGTACATTTTCCCCGTAAAACCCATGATAATAGCCGTACATGCCCATTTCGGAAGCAAATGGGTAGACCGTGGCGTGGTCCCCATATATTTTCTCCGGGGCCAAACGATCAACCTGCACGAGGTAAAAGTCAATATTCAACATATCAATAATATAAATACCTACCTGGTATGCATCTAGATAAACATCTATAGATAAATAACCATCTTATAATCTACAAGCATTCCCTCTCACTGCAGCCATAATAAAAAATCTACCTCCGTATAAGGGCGTAGATCTGTGTGACGTCAGCTCGGACCCTCCATGTGACCTTATCGGGTGCCCGCGGCATAGGTTGCAAGCGGGAGGACGAAATAGGCAATGGGTCACCGCAACCGTGCAATTCTATTGGCCAGAAGCACCCGAACCGCGGTCAATCGACCGGGCAGCGATTGAAATCGAAGCTATGTAAATAATTGAGTCCATTTTCAACGGGGGGATACATATGTGCATACATAGGTATATACATGAGTTATAGCCTAGCCAAATCATCAGACAGTAACGCAACTCTAGTTAGGTCAACTTCTTAAATGTCGCCTAGGTATCTTGCCTTTCAGAGAATGAATAATACGGACGATGCCGTCTGCGTTAACCTGATATCGTCATGATCGGATCTTGATTAAGCTCCTATACGCGATAGTCACCTTGTTATTCCCGGCCTATATTCAGTCTATGTAGGTATATAGTCATAAACAACGTAACGGATAACTTGGAAGACGTAGGCACTATTTCGCTACTGTAATGTCATGAAAAGGGGTAGACAAAACATATCACACCATGTAGATAACTAGACATAATTAAGTGTTTGAAAAATGCATTCGTATCAATTCATGTCTTCAGAGACTTCCGATCTATGTCAGGCTCCGCATAAAAGCAATTCATTACGACCAATTGGGTATCCTCCTGTTTAGTTTGTTGCTGCGCCGAAAATTGACTCCATAATTATACCGGTGATTTGGTAAGGGTCTGCGTTCGAAGCCGGTCGTCGGTCCTCGAAGTAACCGTAGCCCTTCGCAGCGCATTCTCGGGGGATACGGATAGAGGCACCTCTGTTAGCAATACCGAAGCTGAATTGGTCGATGGCACCGGTCTCGTGTCGTCCCGTCAGACGTAGGTCGTTGCCCTCACCGTACACGGCAATGTGTTCCTTGTGTCGGCCTTCTAGCTTCTTGATCGCCGACTCGATGTGCTGCTTGCGCGTTAGTAAAGGAGTACCATGTAGGCAATAGAGTTGATTTAATCGTACCTTCATTCCACCTTCAACACGCATCTCTTTGGTGGAGAAGTTGCTGTGGAGACCAGCACCGTTCCAGTCACCGGGGATGGGCTTAGGATGGACTGAGATCTTGGCACCGAATTCCTCGGCGACACGGTGAAGGAGGAAACGAGCCATCCACAGCTGGTCACCCATCTCAATTCCGTCGCAGGGACCGACCTGGAACTCCCACTGGGCAGGCATGACCTCGGCGTTGGTGCCAGAGATCTTGATACCAGCGTACAAGCAAGCTTTGTAGTGAGCATCGACGATGTCGCGGCACATAACTCGGCCAGCGCCGACACCACAATAGTAAGGACCCTGAGGAGCAGGGAAGCCGTTCTTGGGCCAGCCGTAGGGGCGGTCCTCCATATCCAAGAGGGTGTATTCTTGCTCGAGACCGAACCACGGCACGTGCTCGGCGTGGGCCTCCATCAGCTTAGCGCACTCGTGACGGTGGTTGAACTTGTTGGGGGTGCCATCGGCGTTCCAGCACTCAGCAAGAACCAAGATGTTGGGGACTCCTCGCATAGGATCGGGGTAGACGGCAACGGGTCGGAGGTAGACATCACTGTTGTCACCCGGAGCCTGGTCGGTGGAGGAACCGTCAAAGTTCCAGACAGGTAGATCCTCAGGCTTGAAGTTTCCGTCGGTAGGGATTTTGGTAATGGTCTAGAGACGCGCAATCGGGGTTAGCAATTGTCCGCAGTCGCAAAGAAAATCAAGTGTAATTCCGCTTCTATTTTGGGACATAAAAGAACCGGTGCTAAAAAATCGATTAATGGGTATTGATCGCCACTAGGCGCTGGATACGAGTAATGATGCCGGTTGTCCACATTCCCCCTACGCCACGGCTAGTCGGGTACCAGAAAGACGCTGTTGACAAAGGACAATTGTGTTGTATTGTGGGGTCGAGGGTTTTCTCGGTGATTTGAAGGACAGTGTTGATTGTGCCAAGTGGGCGAAGTCGGACCAAGCCGGTTCTATTCTCGATTGAATGCGAACCGGTCAAGATCAAAACAAGGATCTGCTAGCCTAGAAAGGCCCCTTCGAGCTGACAGTAACCCACGAATTGAATGTCGTAGGCGGTCTGACCAAAAATCTCAGGGTCCTCGTATGCGGGCTTCAGCCAGTTCCCGAACAACCGATGGGTTGTGACGTGAGGGATCATGTAACAGGAACGAAGGCGATTCGACAAAGATAAGCTGGTAAGGCAAATTACGTACCTTGCTCTTGGAACGAACATGACCGTGAGCATCGATCCAGATGTACTCCGCCATGGCGTTTCCCTTCTGGTCGAGCTTCATGTACTTCATGAGCTGTGATGATTAAGTCAGCATCATTATTCTTCGGGTGGACAGTCGCAATGCTGATTTCCATTGATGCGCCGTGTCCATGTACTTGGGAATGATCGCGTGCTCACGTTCTCAGTGTACGAGACGAACTTGCTTTCGGCCTGGATGAGATTCTGTTAGCAAATCTTCTCGTAAAATGAGGGGTTGATTGGCTGGCAATGGCAGGATGGTGGGGTGATTGCGCAGGATGAAGCTCACCATGGCTGCGGTATTGGAAGATTAGATCTGAGTTAAGGGTATTTTCTTATAAGATGCTAACTCGCAAACTGTACAAATACTCTAAGGACAAGGTCGAACAAAGGGAGTTATTATAGAGGAACTTATTGACGAGGAAGAAAGGAAGTAAGAGTAGGATTGTGATAGGGAGAGATTGAAAGTGAAAAATTGATTGCGGGGGGACGCTGCGGCTTTTATGTGGAATAGCCGTTGACCGGAGAGCTTCTACTTGATAACAAGCAAGTTACTCTAGGTACCTATCTTAACCTAGGTAGTTATTTCTAGTATTCCTAGCACTACAAGTACAATGGGATCCAATACGTACGTTGGAAGATAAGGTGCCCGCCCTGGTGCTTGTGTTCCCAAGGTTCTAGCTCATGGCGCTGGGTAACAGGTACCTAACTAAAAGTATCAAAAGTTGCCTAGGTGATGCAGGGGTTTTTCCTGCTGTAAGTTGGGGCTAAGTTCCAAGGTTTACCCCACTGTCCCATCCCATTACTTTAACGCCCAGGAGTTTGATGGCTGGAATGGATGCTGGATTTAATGGATGTTCTTTCTTTCCTCGACGACACGGGGCTGCACTTGCGCTCAAATGGCTGTCCAGTGATCAGTCACTTTTTAACCACCCTTGTCTTAGTGGGGTTTGGTGGGGTGTTTTCAGCCCACACCACCACTTATCCTTATCGACCTACCTAGGTCCTCCGTCTTATGTAGGTGGACTTTTTAGTGCCTAAGGTGAGTTACCTCGTGCAGCTCATGGTCAGATTTTTGTCTGTCACCACATTGGATAGATTTGTCTAAGAATATTCCTTCCAGAACTTGAGCCGACACACAATTTCTTAACCGTTATGTTATCCGGTTTTCACTAGTGCTTGCTGTGCCTGGAAGATCGGGTCCTATGTTGTGGAACCTCGAGTATCCAAAGACAGTTCCGAACGTATTCTTGCTTGCGCCACCACGCCTCGAACGGTCCCGACCTCGATCTCAGGGGTTCGCGATTCGGCTTCACCACCATACAAAAGAGAATTCCCAAAGAAACGGGTGATGGTTGACTCCTAACCACCCGCGATTATTACGTACGATTAAGAATATGACATCTACCGACGCTGATCTTAGTGCCGGAAAGGTCACGGACTACGTAGTATGCCACTGTATGTGTAGTAGGCTTTCTGCATATACTAGTAGATGAGAAGCAGTAAGGTCGATCACAACAAAACCCATTCGAAATCTAAGACATCCCATGGATGCCAGAACAAACAATTGACCACTCAGATTGGTTTCCAACAATCGCTTGTCTTCTAACCTGCCAGTCCGCGAAGCTTCAATCGCCCAGTCCATCTGCAAGATGACCCTTTATGTTACATCCACCTTGCGCTACCATACCTTTTCTCATATACAATAGTATAGGCAATGCATATTCTGTCACTCAATTCATCTCGAACTCTCTCAGCCCAGGTCTCTAACATCAAAATCTAACTCGGGAGGCAAATGAGCGAACTGACTCAATAGAGGAAATAACATTCTAGCTCGATTAACCCCGAATTGCCGCTCATCGCCCGAGCTACACTAGGTTTCAATTAAGACGAACAAGCAAAATGACCAGTGTGTGTGGGGGTAAGAAATCCTAACGGCCAAGACCCGCGATTCGGACCCTGAAGGCTTGAGTCATTAATTACGGTAAATGCTATAGTTAATTATGGTTTGCTTTTTCAGTTGTCTCAGTTCTATTATATGTCACCGCTTGTTGGCCAGCTAATTGCCTAGGTAGCTGCAGCGGACGGGATGCAGGACGTTCAATAGTATGATCCGTCAAGTTGGCAGGTTGGATCTATGATTATAAGTTGTATATGAGATGTGTACAGTAAGTCAGGGGTAACTAATTGCTATAAAGATAAATCGCCTACATATTTCCATACCACGTTGCTTTTTCAGCCATTTTCTCATGCTTCTACATGGCATCCTCTCTTTTCTTAACTTAGGAGGTGACCATTATAGCATTAGCCCCAGTAACGTTAGGATGAAATGTTTATCCAATGTTATACTCTCGGTTGACAATCGTAACATTCATAGTTCGTTCATCCCGTAATTTTGACTTAAGTTTCCGGGACCTGCCTAGTCTCAACTTAACCTTAGGTACATCTAAGTATCGTAGGTTGGGGTCCCCATCAAAAGCTTGACAAATTGATTTTCCCAACTTCCATTCATGAAGCATGTCGTCAAGTCATATTTAAGATATAAAATGGTCATCAATAATAGAAGCAAATATGGAATAGTTCATCGCTTACCTTTCACCCAACCATGCAATCTGTCTTTCAGCTTACGCAGTACATCTAACCCCAAATTTTAACATCTTGAGAAATATCGAGGTCGATTGCGGGGTTGGTGCGACACAAGATGCAATTGGCGTTGCTACTAGTGTCCTATGTTATCGCTGGCGTATGATTGGCTGCCTTTACTTTTCGTTGCTTAATTCCATCTGGTACACAGTACGTAAGTTTTCAAGGCGAACAAGGTCTGTCATTGGGTCCCTCAAACTTCATTTTTTCAATAAGGAATCTTACCTTTATTAATCCCTCATCATTGGATATCATTACCTTATGTTTAGATCGCGTAGGGATGTTAAAATATTTTCCTTCAATCCTAGCATTGAACATTAACATCATAACTCTCTTCGTACTCTCTTCGCCCGAGAATTGTCGCCTGTCCCTTTCGCCATAGCGGATGGACGGATATCTCTCCTTTTCGCTTCCCTTACGTAGAGCAATCAATCCGGTGCAATGGCCACTAACCAGCTGTCCTCTGTCTCCAACTTCCGTAAAGAGCTGACGCGTCTCGACAATGACACCGCAGAGCATCATTCACTCTACTACCTTACTTACCAGGCAAGTAGGGCAAGTAAGCAGACATTGATAACTACGGCACGATCCGGTTCTTAGATTTATAAATCTACCTAACCTTGATCGCCAAATGAGAATACTCTTTGATCCCATACCGAACATAAAAGTCACTATGACCAGTCACAAACCCTCCATATTAATGAGTAAGTCTCGGCAAATCCAGTAGCTTACGATAAAAAGTTGAGGTCTAGATGGATGCGCGGGTATCTACTTTTAAGTTTGGGTTTGCGTAGCACGAGAAAGAGGCACCTGCAGGGAGATGAATCGTGACCATTGAAGTTTCTACATCATCCCATCATGTTTGAAGGGAAAGAGCTCTCTCCAATGCGGAATTGTCACGTGGCTTAGAAGTATCGTTGCGACAATTACACTGATTCATACCTATACTTCCAAGATTGAAGTTTCTTCACAATACATGTATGGACCACATGTTAAGGTATAATATGATACTTCGTCATTCTCATCATATATCCTCAACCCCCCGAATCATTATCTAGGTATTCTCTTTATAATATTCATATACGAGCTTCTAGCTCAGTTATGAATTGGACTGAGGGCAACCTGTCCCGCCACTCCAAAGGCAGACGGCGCAATGAACTACTTACACGGCAGAAACAACATTTCGCAAAGGTTCGCAATGGTCTTCTCAATGGTGGTATAAAACAGAGTCCTATATCTATATCTTTCCTCGGGATCCAGAACTCACGAGAACCAAGACGCCGTGACGGTTCTAACGGTGTGGCATACAAACAACCGTCAAGTCCTCTCTTAGTTGAGAAGCGGAGGCGAGCTGCGGATTCATTAGATGGCTTGGAACACCAGTTGTCCATTTGCGAGAAGAGAAGAAGATTGCTTGATAAAGAAGATTGGGTTGGCTTAAATTTACAGCAACCAATCGACATCGCTTTTCCCGGGAAGCTCCAGCCACTCACCGGTTCAAGATGGGCTAAACCAGGTCGCTCGCGGCTACGTGCGGTGCCGAAGCGCCACGAGTCCCCAAGCAGCTCTCAATTAGAAGTTTCCCAAAAAGCTCATGGCCGTTCCTTCAAGATTCGGATTGGAAGTCAAGAGATCAACCCAAGTGTGAATGCAGTGTCGAGAAGATACAGCCTAGCACCACAGCCTTTGGCAAGTTCATCACAAATACGGTCGAATCCAATTTCAAGTCCAGAGCCTAGCCATGCCCGTCATCTATATGCGGCACCAACAAGCAGTAACAAGTATCCACAGATGCCAAAAGGCAGCCGGTATGAAATAACAGGAGAACAAGGCGGTATATACGTCAAGAAGCACGTGAAGCCACTAGTTCCCGAGGAACCAACCTATGTTGTACATTCCTCATCAATTATTCATGAACCGATCCCTTGTCGAAAACACAATAATTTCATGGTGTTGAACTGGTCTCCGGCTCCATCCGAGCCCGAGGATTGGGGAAGCATGCAGGTAGAGATCGAGCGCCCAGCGAGGCCCGTGCCTCTGTCCCAAGAAGCAGACCAGGAGTTTTGGAAAAAGTTGGCTGCTAGCTCATCGGACAATCTGCCAATTCACATTTCAACTAGTTCCCAAACCCTAGCGTCACCGGGCAGTTCAAGAACTACTATTCTGCCATCTCTTCTACAGAGAAGGCTGCCAAGCTATGAGATCTCGAGCGAACCGGGGATAAACATGGTAGGCTATCACTGTCCCGAGTCGAGTACAACCGACTATGTAGATACTCAATCTGCCATTTATGAGGAAGACGCCATTATGCTGCCTAAACAGGAATCAAGTCATCAGACAATCAAAGTTCAGCCAACAGATGATAACAGTGCTTGGATGAAATTTGTCTTCGACGACGATAGCGAGGAGTTGGAAGCGAAAGCATTCACGGAAGCTGCGCATCAAGCCGCAGTAGAATTGCTTCCTTCTGATATTCCCGCATACGCTATTAATTCTACAGAAACTAATGCAGCTTGCGGAGCAGACTCTTTCAGCGGTGACAAGAAAGAAGATGAGAGCCTCCTCCCTAGCGGTTCGAGCGAAAGTCATATGGCAACATACGGCACCTTGGATTCAGATACAGTATCTAGCAATCTAGCCACGACTGGTTCAACAACTATGAACGAGTCGGAATCGCGGTTTCGCTTCGCGCAGCCGAGAACTTTCATCGGAAAACTTGCCGATTCAAGCATGACGACAACGCAAGGGCCACCCCTCCTATCGCAGAATCGTGGCAAGAGGAGAGGCAGACCTAAAAGGAAGGCTATAGATGGAAGGACTGATATTCGACAGCTTCCTGATTTTGACGGGGACCCAATAGAAGAGTTTGAAAATGAGTGAAACATCTATATTTACTAAGCTCTCGGGTAGGAATGACTAGGTACCTACCTAAATTCATGGAGAAATTTGCTGTAACATCGATGATATTAAGTATCTACTGAATCAGAAGATGTCGAATGAATACCTACCTACCTAGGTACCTAGATATCTAACAGGTCAAAAAGGTTCTTCAGGCTGGACTGGGCATTGTCCAGGTCTTAAAGGGGCTAAGTACCAACACACTCATATTACTATGGCAAGGTACAATCTCGGCTCCTTTTGCTATTTTCGACCTGAATGTTCTAAGGGGCATTGAAATTCATACCTTAATGTAACAGAAAATGATTTGCTAGGATTTCCTAACCGCTTTTGGGCATGAACTTACATTCTCACACATATACTGGCAACTTGCGTTATCATGCCGGATTCCCTACAAATACGGGTCCCGCGGAGTCATAGATTTTGCGCCTTACTAATGACAACTAAAGATTAATTTAGGTCGACAAAATATCTGAACGCGCCTAGGTATAGCTCCTCTCTATTTTCTCTTTTTCGTGTATGTCAATACGAAATATTCGTAGTTACACGAAATCATCATACTTTCGAGATTTCTCAATGTTGACACCTAGCAGAATTTCATCACGTATTGTATTATGAAACCATGTCACCAGCATCGGATATTGATTTGTTCGCGCCCTTTGAACGGGACATCATACTCGAAGTTCGTACTAGCAGAATGGAGATGATGCCAGGACTGAAGATCGAGACGGGCATACATAAGAAACTACGATCTGGTCGCATCTCCGTGTCTTTCGTCGGGCTCGATGCGGACGAACATGATCTTGTATTTCACGGCGGCCCGGACAAGGCGATTCACGGGTGTGAGTCAGAGCATCTCCATATGTACTTAACAACGATCTACATAAGTCTAATATAGGATTTAGACTGCTCTACTCACTATCCGACTTGGCAAAAAGAATTTCCCGAGGCAGCTGCACGTTTCAAGCGTGGTGGTTTCGGAGAGAACTTTGTAACGGAGCGCAGTGAGTGTTTTTAGAATTGATTGATCATTACCCCTATTCCAGAATTTCACAGGAGCTAGTTTAGCTATACAGCACATCTTTAGATAAGGAAGCCCTTGGGGCATACTACTTCTATTCGCACGAAATCAATCAATATTTCCATTGACTTTTTCTTCCTTCGGCAGTGAACGAGAGAAACGTGTGTATTGGAGATATAGTTAGTGTCGGCAATGATGGTGTCCTGCTCCAAGTCAGCTTGCCGCGCCAGCCATGCTTCAAGTTGAACCACCGCTTCCAGGTTAAAAACTTCGCACCAAACACATTCAAGACCAGTCGAACAGGCTGGTACTACAGGGTACTGCGCGAGGGCACCGTGCAGGCAGGCGATGAGATCCGCCTTGTGGAGCGTAGATGGCCTAAATGGACCATCGAACGTATACAGGAGTATCTTCACAGAACACAAGATAACGCCGCCATGAATGAGGAACTCGCCGCTATAGTCGACATGGGAGATGAGAGCAGGAAGGCGTTCGAGAGGCGCGTAGAAAAGCTCAAGGCGAAGAAGAAGCGCGATGCCGCCGCCCTCAACGGGGAAGCGAAGGAGAAGTGGCGCGACTTCCGAATCGCCGAGAAGAAGGCGCAAACCCCACGCATCGCTTCGTTCATCCTCGAAGCCGTAACCCCGGACCCCGAGGCTGGCGAAATGCCGCTCGGTTCGCACGCGCGCCTCAGGCTGCCGAATGGACTCATGCGTTCGTACTCCGTCGTCTCGGGGACCCCAGGTCGTTTCGAGCTAGGCATCGCCCTAGAGGAGCCGAGCCGCGGCGGCTCGGCGTACTTCCACAACACAGCGAAGGATGGAGATGTCATACAGGTCGGCCAAGTGACGACGGACGTGAAGCCCGCGGGCGCGGCCAGCAACCACGTCTTCATCGCCGGCGGGATCGGCATCACGGCGTTCCTCAGCCTGCTGGAGACGTACCGCCAGATCCACTGGGAGTCCACGCTGCACTATGGCGTGCGCTCGGCCCCGGCCGACATCCCTTTCCGAGACCGCATCGTCGCGCTCGGCGACGCGGTCAAGCTGTACGATCGGAGCAAGGGGCAGCGCATAGACATCGCCGCCATCTTCAGGGACCTGCCCTGGAACTCGCACGTGTACGTCTGCGGGCCAACCCGCATGATGGAGGAGGCTATGCGGGAGGCGAAGAGCCGCGGGCTGGGGGAGGACGAGGTGCACTTCGAGGCGTTCGGCGCGGATACTACCGGCGACCCGTTCGAGGTCGAGGTTGCCAGCGCTCGCGAGAAGAGCCGGACGGTGCTGAATGTAGGTGCCGAGGAGACGCTGCTAGAGGTGCTGAGGCGTCGGTTTGGTGACGATGATGTGCCGAGTAGCTGCGAGGTGGGCAATTGCGGCACGTGCAAGGTGGTGCTGAGGAGTGGGCGGGTCGATCATAGGGGTACGGGGCTGATGGAAGGGGAGAGGGGCGAGGCGATGCTGAGCTGTGTTAGTAGGGGGGTTGGGAAGATTGCTATTGAGATTTGAGGGCTGAAGGTTAGGGGATGATGGAAGACGGGTTTAAAATGGGTACCTGGTATACACGATGACGGCTTGGATAACATGGCATCTAACAGATAAAAGTCACCTAGAGCATACGATGTAATACACACCCATTCCACTCCGTTCATCTATGTATGATGTGTTCGCTTAATTTGTGTTGCTGTTATGCTTGAGACTATTGCTGCACTTTTAGTCTCTTCAGGTGTTCATAGCTTAAGGGCACCTGTTAACGGGTTCCTTCACAGCAGTTACCACTCGCATCATAGGTATCATCAAGGTACCTATATATACCGCTAAATACCAACAAGAGCCTATCCTCAAGAGGAGTGAACCTTTCTTTTCTTCCAGTCTTCTGATCCTAGTCAGGAACAACATACCCTTAGGCGAACAATATGAAAGGAACTCCATCGGTCGGCTTTCCAACTATCGCAACATCATTGGCTTGGTGGCGGTCGGGAATATAGCCGCAAAGAAATCAGTTATAAACTGGCCGAAGCCTCCTTTGAGGCAGCGAGCCGGTAAACACGAGCCGTATTATGACGGCCTATGGGCGGTCTATAATTGCCACCCAAGAAGCGCAAACCAGGCCAAGAGCCCGGGAGGACTGCTGCTACCTAGAAAGAGGCAGTTTTAATGCTAAGAGTACGGCAATGATAATAATCGCGAAATTCGAATAGTTTATAAAAAGGATGAATTCGTCAAGGATTTGTTACGTTTTTTGTATCCATGTCTATTAAGAGATGAGATTTCATTGATTTGCAGCGTTTCCGTCATGTTGACTTATTTCCAAACCCTCTGCTTCCTCTATTCCATTGACTTTAGCGCCAAGCCAGAAGAAGATAATTATTGCTCCTGACGCTGCCCAAACGGCGAAACTCCAAGTCATCGTACCCCACCCTGCAGAAGTGACGACGTAACCGGCCCATAACGGCCCAATGGTCCCTCCAAGAGCAAAGGCCATGGTAAAGAGTCCGTAGCCTAAACCATATACTCCTTTCTCTCCGAAAATACCCGGCTCCGCGGCGGCTTTGGCCTCGATGACATAAGTGATTTCGGCCATAAGGGGGACGTTGGCGAAGGCTAACGAGATACCTAGGAGGGCAAGCAGGAAGCCGAGCAATATTTTATGATTAATGCTATTCTCGGTAACGAAGCGGAGACACACGAGTATCGGTACGCATAAGCAGAATCCAAAGAATGATGGCCATTTGGCACCATATTTATCTGAAAGCCAGCCGACTAAAGGGGAGATGAAGCCTGGTAAGAAGATCGCTAAAAACATAATTCCAGCAGCCGTAGAATTCCATCCGAATGTATTTTGAACGAATAAAGCTAACGTGGCATCAAAACCCATCCTGCGGATAGTTAGCTCGAGCCGAAATTAACATGTAGGTAGACAAATATGATCGCATTAACTTACATGATACCAGACTGAGAGAAGAGACCATATAATGCAGCTAGTAACCTTGGGGATTTTAAAAGAATCTTAATTGGGCGACTTATGCTAGATTTTGTAGTTGGGGTTATTGAATCTTGGTCAGTATTATTTGCGACTTCAGCTCTTTTTTCTTCATCATTTTGCCGAAGCCGGTTGGTATTATTTGGCGTTGGAGCTTGAATCGCGACGCCAATCTCATTTGCTTCAATAGAATTGACACGGCTAGGGTTGACGGGTGAAACAGCGGCCTCGACGTCTAGCTGTCTACCCCCTATTCCTGAAGTGTCTTGATCCTCGTCAATCCATTGTTTAGCAACCTTCTTTTCAATCATGACTAGTCGTAATAGAATGTCGACTGCAACGACACCGAAGGCGACGTAATAAACGGCATAATACCCTGCCGCGCTGTAGACAGCACCTCCTATGACCGGCGCGATGAGCAGCCCAACGCTCATCGATATGCCGAGGTAACCCAGGGCGACACCCACAGCGCTCTTCATAGTGTCGATTAGCAACGCACATCCGACGCTCCAGACGATGGCTGCACTAAACCCCTGGAGTAGCCTGCCCACGACCAGAAGGCCGATTGATTTACCAAAGCATAGCAGTAGAGTCGAGGCGGCTAGCGCAATGAGCCCTATCAGCAATGGCCATCGTCGTGAGGACGTATGATCCGCGTATAATCCGGCAACGGGACTGCCGAAGAATAAGGCCACGCTGTAGCAAGACAGCAGAATGGACGTCCAGTGTTGAACTTGGTCTTCTGGGATGCCGACTTGGACCGTGAGTGAAAACGGCACGACTGGAACGATCAGTGCATAGAAGAAGACATCGGTGAAGATAGCCAGGGCCACTGGTATTCTATCAGTTGGTGAATCATGCCTGATCGGAAATACGGTTATAACACGAACCAGTGAGCAATATTAGAGTTCTTGAAGACCGAATAGAAAGGAGACATGGAGGTTTCGACTTGGGATCCTTTCTAGTCCCCGAGAGGAATTGCCGTGCGCTGCTAACAAATCCCATCTTGATTCCTTCCGAGATTGTTTATCCACCGACATATATAACCAATACCTATCCACAAGTATCAGGAGACGGGATCCATCTCAAGGAGGGCGTTGAAGATTTTTATCTTCGCAATGGTGCCTACGAACCCTTCCTATAAAGCCAAGTGACATCAAGAAGAGTTGCAAAACCCTTCCCGATAAGTTTCCGATTTTGCCCCAAGACCGGATGTGGATCTAACAGAGGAATCCGCGGGGTCCGGCCAGGGTGATGGTAGCATCATAGGCTAGGTATTAGCTCCATTATACGAAAGACGTTCTCACATTTAGTATAACAATGAGTTCTACAAAGACTAAATAGATCTAATGACGAAGAATTATACATTCTAATTTTATTCAGCCTCGGTCTTATTAACCTAGAGTTATGACTGAGTCGATACTTGGTAGGATTTTCAAGTCTTGGTAATCTATAGAATGTCCTATGCTAGGTAATACTTACACAGCATCAAGTTTGGAATATGAATCTAGAATATTCACTTATATATAGGGATTATTGTAAGAAGAGGTTCTGATCGATGTAAGAAATATGTGAATCTTGAATAATGTGGCGGGTTTCGGGTTTCTTTAAAGAATTCAAAACTCGACATGTGAAATATTGTTATAATGGTGTATGATTACCTCATCATACATACCTAGACGAGTTATTACTATAACCGTTTATTTTTTATTTACTTAGCACGGACCTGAGTTGACCCACTAAAACTTTTCTTTCAACTGCTGCAACTCCGAAATTTGTTTTCCTTCCTGTTTTCACAATAACAACCAGTTGTACAACAACTTGCATTGACAATGTCCGAAACAAAAACTGCCACCATGGAGTTCTACACAGTGCAGGTCTCAATACCTCCCCTCCCGTCATTTTCTGTTAAGACGACACATTACCTTTACATACGAAGAAACGCGCCTAGAATACCTACCCCTGATGACACCCGAAGCCTCTTCATCGCGAATATTCCTTGCGACAGTACGGAAGCTCACTTCCGAGCTTTGTTTGCTCGCCTAGTAGGAGCAGGAAAATTTGAGAGCATCTCCTTCGCCCAGGACAAGAAACTATCAGAATCTATTCATGAGCCTGCCCAAGCCGTACGATTAGCAGCGCATAGGAAGAGAAAGAGAGTCGACGAAGAATTGCAGAATCAGAGGGAGGAAGCTGCCGCCGAATTGCCGTCCACGTGGTCCCGACAATTATACCCTAGTGGAAGCTCCGCTGTCGCCTTGTTTGCCGATGAGAAGAGCCTCGATCTAGTCCTCAAAGCTACTAGAAAACTCAAGAAGCCCAAGGACATTCCGGTTTGGGGAGAAGGCGTTGGCGACAAAGTCCCACCGTTCGGCTCTCAATGGTTAAAAGAACATAACAAGATGACTTACCCGGGCAATGATATTGTTCAAGCTACGATGGACATCTACTTCACCGTTTTCAACAGGAAGGAGAGAGAGGCGGACCAGCTAGCGAAGAAGCTTCGCAACGAACCAGACGAGGATGGATTCATGACAGTCACGCGAGGTGGCCGAGCTGCACCCGCTAGAAGGGACGAGGCGGAAGAAGCCAAGCAGAAGATGTTGGACAAGCAACAGAAGAAGAATGACGATATGACGGACTTCTACCGATTCCAGATGCGCGAGAAGAGGAAGGCCGAACAGATCGAGACATTGAAGAAGTTCGATGAGGATAAGAAGAAGGTCCTTGCGATGAAGGAGAAGCGAGGAAAGTTCAGGCCTGAGACCTGAGGAGACCGAATCGGTGTTGCTGTCAGCAATGATGAGATGGAACTAAAGGGCAATTGACCTTGGACTGAGTCAATATTCGCCTCCGAGACTGGCACTCAAGCTCTACTTTGAATCCACGCCGGGTAAGCACTTTTCAATAACTCCCATCCTTGCTAAATGATGACGAGCACGGGGCCATCGAATGCCGTCAAGTCTGGATTTCCAGATATTTGACTGCGTATGCCGACAAAAACCGTGTATTATATATCTTCTCAACCTGTCTGAAAGCACCCTTGTTCCTATAATTCTTTGATCATCACGAATAGGACTTTGCTAATTCTTCCACCAGACATTTCATATTAGCAGAGCATTACGGAGGAAGCAAAGGCAGTTTGTCGCCGTTGAATATGAGTGCCAATTGTATGAAAGTGTGGATTAGACTTCAGCAAGTTGTAAGAGTACCTAACAACTGAGACATCGACATGACGGTTCGGTCGGGCGATGATCTGGCAGTGACTAGACTATGACCATGGATTGCTAAACAAGGGCTTTTTTGGCCCTATGTGTCGAATTACGCGACTCGATCGATTTGCGATGGCCCCAATCCTTCATGAGAATAGAACACATGAGACCCCACGTACCAAATGGAAATTATTTCACCTATTGTGCCCCAACCTGCTCTTAATACGATACTGTTCCACGACAGCTAACTCCTCTGCTCCGTTATATCTCCTACATGCGGTGTTTCTGCATGAACCTTGGCATTGCTGACAGGTAGACAACTTGATATTGTAGTTCCGAACTCTGTTAAATTGAACGGGTCAACGGGTTCATCTGTACCTACATACATGATATATATAACGATCTAGCCTTATTCGTCAACAGGGCTGAGTCTCATTAGCCAATGGTAGAGGCATATTAAGTCCCGAGTCTCTACATAGCAACAAATCTGAGATGGAGGAACGAAGTCCGACCCACCTGCCCCTTGTCAGTCCGTTCGCCTACAGAAACCTAGCCAATGGCAATGGTTGAAAAGACGCGCTGAACATCAACCAACCTCGCCTCTAATGCGGCGAAGATTTTTGACTGGTAATCCTACGTTTTTAAATCTGCCCCCAAAAGATCTTGTGAACCCCCCCCCCCCCCCCCCCTTGTGGCAGTGACCCGAAATAACAAGGAACTGAGACGCAATGAAAGCATCGCCCCAGAGTCACTATGGCATACAAAAATTGATTTGTCCGTTTATAGTCTCATCCGCTAAAGAATATAACTTCAATGATGCACTTCCTGCGGACTAGCACTTGACGTGTGAAGCTTAAGGCTTAGAAGAACGTGTATGATGGACTTCCTCAACGTCTGGAGTGGCGATGTTCCTTCTACCGGTTGGCGACAGGCTGCTAAGGTCAACAGCATCGTTCTTGCGGCTATGTCGGTGACCCTACTCGGCTTTCTGATCGCTGTCACGTCCAAAGTCGGCCTCTATAAAGCATTGTTCTTTTACGATGGCGATTGTGATGGGGGAAATGTGTCTAAACTCAACATGGTACTCCATTTACTTATTAACGTCGTCTCAACACTAGTGGTAAGTGTTCTTCTCAGTCTAGCTAGGTACCTTAGAAAGACAACCTAGAAATGAGAGATGAGTTTCTTCTTTTTGTCTACTTCTTACTAATTTTGCGTTTCTAGTGAGTTAAGTGTACCTATATCTCTTCTATATCATCGATATTCTGTCGAAGCTGTTCTCAACCGATGGCATCCATTGCGACCTCAGACGCAACTCGATGCTTGCAGTCGAAAACAGCCCGTCTGTGCTTTCATGGAGACCACTACCATCTTATCCCCAAATGCAGTTCTCTTCTAGACTGGATAGTTACGTTAACACCGACTCTATAGGCTAGCATCAAGTAACTTTTTCATGCAAGTTTTAAATTCGCCTTCGAGAGAAGAAGTAAATGCGGCCCATTTCCAAGGTTCCTGGATGGGAATTGGTGTACCCTCGGTTCGAAATGCTTTTAAAGTCTCCAGGTTCAAGACCTGGTGCTGGATCTGTCTCCTTCTCAGCTCAATCCCAATCCACCTATTGTTCAATTCTGCGGTATTCCAAACGGATCGTAAGTAACACCCAATAAGCGAATTCGCCATTGTAGGAGAGGGAAACTGTGTCCTGATTTGCAAGATTCCAGCCCTCAAACACGCATCTATTAGCATTAATTCCCGTTAGATGTGGAAGATAATATTAATCATTCGCATGGCAGGCAGAGATTCCGATTACCATTTAACTATCGCTACCGAGGAGTTTATAAACGGAGGAGCCTATTATGCCCCCGGAGCAGGCCTAGTCCAGGCTGGGTTTCAATTTTGGTTTTCTACAACCGGCTTGCTAACGGAGTCAAAGGATTTCGGGGGAATGCTGGCTGATGCTAGGTCTAGCTTCTATGGCGCACCTGTCAACCTCACCGACTACTCTAATAAGAGCTCAGATGTTATGAAAAATATATCGTCCACGGCCCTAGCTGCCAGCAATTGGGAGAAGCTCGACATAGGCCAGTGCAAGCAAGAGTACATTAATTGTGGTGGCCTAAAGAATCATCGCAACGTAGTCCTCATCGCCGACAATCCCGATGGCTGGAAACGAAACGATATGTGGCATCTCATGGATAATCAAACTGAGATGTGGAATCGTTATGTCCCTGCCGATCAACCCAACCACTTATTCTATGATACCCAATGCATGATGTACGCTTCACGTAGCAGTCAAAGCCCGACTACTTGTCAGAGTAACTGTGATGGAGCTCTCGGCTTCAGCACCACCTCCCCTCGGTATGACAACGACGGGCGAGCTAAGATCGCTGCTATTCCGAGTTGGCAATATCCTTTCTTTGACTACGACACCACGGATCTAGTTAACAGTACTTTTGAAATCAATTATAATTCAACCAGCGACAATGAATGGTCAGAGCAGTTGATCTATGGTAGTACTCTCACATCGGGGCTTCAACCTGGGACGTTTGACCTGTCAATCAAATACTGCCTTGCACAACCTCTCGAAAGGGTCTGCCATATAGGACTCTCGCCAACGCTTTTATTAGCGGTCACTATATGTGTAATTTTTAAGACTTGTACTGTAGCTATTGTTACGATTGTTCTTAGCCGCCGCAACCAACCGCCTCTGGTCACCCTAGGCGATGCCATAGAGTCGTTTCTCGAAAGACCTGACCTCGTTACTACCGGTATGTCGACCATCGGCCAGAATGAAATCCGAAGAGCCATGTTACAGAAAAAGGCTTTCATAATCCCGGGACCCAGACAATGGCAGTCACTACGAAAGCGACGTGGATCAGTTATTCCCATATCCGTGTGGGCGACGAGTTACTTGCTCTTTGCCGTTAGTATCAGTATCTGTGTCTATTTCTTTAACGGCATTATGACTGATGGTACTCTGTATGTTATTCCTTAAGAACAGGTTCTCATTGAGAGCTACCTACCTAACATAAATTATAGTTTCGGATCGTTCTTCGAGAGCGAGGCGAATGCGTTCATCGACATCCCAACAACGTTTGTCGGAGGTGTCCTGCTTGCTAACAGCCCGCAACTCTTACTCTCGTTCTGCTATCTTACCTACAACAACTTATTTACCCGCCTGCAGATGGCTCGAGAGTGGTCGCTTTATAGCGAAGGGTACTACCCATTGAGAGTGACGGACCCTAAGGTATGGATGGATGAATCCTACATTCCCGGGTAAGATGCTGACTTATCAGGACGAACAATATTCCACATATAGGCTTCAGCTTCCATATAAATATAGCATCCCTCTCATAATAATCAGTATCTCCCTCCATTGGTTGCTTTCGAATACTATATATCTCTTCATATCAACTGGAGGTAAGCATCCTCTTTAATCCCATACGTACCTATACGTACATCAACTATAGATGTTAAACTCACCTGTTACTGCTAGGTTATTTTGGCACGAACAGTTTCATCGCCAGGGGTCTAATCGACCCTAGTTTACCAGCCAACACCGCCATCGCTGTCGGATACTCGAGCTATTCCCTCCTAGGACTTATAGTAGTATCATGCGTCCTAGTAGTAGTCCCTTTCTTTTTGAGTTGGAAAAGACTCCCGTCAAATATGGTGAACATCGGTAGCAACTCGCTCGCGCTGTCCGCTGCGTGTCACGCCTCAATCTTGTCATGTGCCGTCCAGGGCCGCGCGGACTCGCTGATGTTAGACTCCCCGGCCATGTCAAGGCTCGATCTCCCGGAAACCCCGCAGCCGCTAAAGCAGTCGTATACTCGGATCCCAGGCGATACCTACGACGAGAGTATCGGGGGAGAGGGTTTCGAGATGCGAAAATTTAGAGCAGCTTCCGTGTCCACCATACACCAGTCATCGCAGCTGTCTCTAGCTTCGCAACAGTTGCTGCCAGATCGTAGCAGCGAGGACGGCGCCAACACGGGATATGAGAAGGCCGACGAGCAAGGCGGCCCGTTCACGAAGCTCGCGAGGAGCAAGATACGCTGGGGCGTTGTCAAGATGCCCCCCGAATGGCACGCTGAATATGATAACGAAGCTGGTACTGTCGAACACCTTAGCTTCGGCGTCGAGAAGGACGGCGTTCAACCCCCGGAGGTTGGTGGGTGCTATGCGTGATAGGCGATGCAGACTACGTTCCTACAGGGGTTTACCGGAATTGACGGATATCCATGAATGCTCAAGGCTTGAAATCTCGAATCTGGACTCCGCCCGCCCGCCCCATGGTACTTGCTCGGCCGGCGCACGGTTGTGGGGAGGTAAAGAATTGGTCGATTCTCGACTCATCTTAGCCCACGACGGGTCCGCGTTCTTCGGAAGCTTCATGATATGCCGTTTCCCCGACGTCAGACGCCGCTTTCTCAAGAAAAAAGTCTTGGGAGAACGAGAACGAGGGGAACTAGCTAAGTCCTATGTCGAAACCCCCATATTACCTATCATACCCTCTTAATCCACAGGCGTAGGGCGCGCTACGAGTCAGTCGGGCGAGCTTGAGTCCGCATTCGCGCATTCGCGCATTGGCCTTAACGAGTTCTCCTACCTAGTGCTGCTAGGCTTGAGCCGAGGGTTTATTTTATCAAATCCACTTGGACTGCGGGCCGTATTATTCAGCCCTTACCCACCAAACATCTAGAACATGTTATATGTATACACGCGTATTTCCTTGAAGATGACCCTTAAGACATACGGAAAAGAGAATAATTGAAGTTTAGGAGATAGTCTAATTCTAAGACTATTATCGTCTGAAAACAGTCATTCTAGAAACAGTACTAAAACCAAGAGTGAAAATACCTATCTATGATGTGCTATGTTACCTATCTAGTCAGTTACAATACATCCTATCGAATAATCTATCGAATGAATCATACTAGCCCCGATTGGTAGTGTCATATCCGTTCTGGAAGGATTGAAGAATTTGATTAAAAAAATAACATTCATGCAGAGACGGCTTTTATTATACTACTAGGTACCTAGTATACGCTAATCATATAAATACATACCTAGGCAGGGACAAAATAAAGCCTAGAGTGAAGGCATCGCGGCTTCTAATCGCACGAAACGGAAAAGTTGTCGATGTATGGTTGGTTCCATGTTTCACAAAGGGAAGAAGCTTATCCGAATTGGGGTCAAACATCGTTCCATCCATTGAGGTGTCGGACAGGGAGGTAAAGCTCCCAGTGGTGTCGATTGGTGGGGGCTGTGGGTCTTCCCGGTCTAGATCCTGCATAGCCCGCATTACCGCATGGTCTTACGGGGATTAAAACTCAACATGGTTTAAACACCAATTCGAGATCCGTCCCAAACTCTTTTTATAATCGCTCGAATAGGTAAAGATGTACAAGTACCCAGCTCTTCTTGTTCACATCTGTTCATCTCTCCCCGCGCCCTTAATCGAGTAGAGTGGAGGGATGTCGTGTACCTTTTATCGTTACATTCCCTATACAGTACAGTACATTCGACACATCCAAAAATCAACATTTGACGCATTCAACACCTCATGCACGCAAGGTAATAATATTGTATGATGGATGATGGATGATGGGTGATGCTTTCGACTTGAAAACACATCAATAGACCGAGCAATGCATGGCACCTATCAAGCTGTCAAGTAAAGAGAGCAAAATAAGCAATGTCACTTCGGATCGTCGATCAGTGCCTGGTGGCTGCTTATTATTAATAATCCTTCCACTCTCTTGATCACGTACAGATGCTTATGCCACTTACAGATTTTGCTTATTTCGCCTCCGGCTTAGGTACTAGGTATCTCTACCCGTTCATATACCGCACCGTACCGTTACTGTGTAGGTCTAGAATTCATCGTTAATCTGTCATGTACCATTTTTATCTTCTGAGATCTTGCAAAGCACACATGGCCAAACTGGCATGGCATGATCCTCTTTTTCTTGTCGATCAGCAAATTCAGAATTCGATACGATTTTTCGCATACTTGGGTCTGTACATGATAGAATCCGGTAACAGGATAGAACACCGAAGTCTCCGCGACGAAGATAAATGAAGTGGGATATGTCTAGGGCTCTTAGTGGCTCAGCTGAAGCTTCAAACTAGCTGGGTTAAGATTACTCAGTTAATATTATACCCACAGAAGATACTGCCACTAATAGGAAAGGTAAGAACATTGAACAGCTCCAGGGCTTCGTGTGGACTTCCGTGTGGTAACACCGCGTTCTATTCGTTCTATTATTCGAGCTCCGTACCTTCCACCTCATACTCTTCGTACTCCATTGCCCATGTTAGCTGTTAGCTGTTAGCTGTTACATAGTTGTTAGCGTACCTACCTACCTAAGGTACATACACATATAGGAGGTAGAAAAAGTCGTTCGTCGTCGCGCCTGCACCAATCGAGCTTATGTACCCCAGCATCAATCCAATTGATTGCGTTCCTTCCCAATACTTGGGCTACTGCAACTTGCCTGCACATACCTGGTAAAGTACCTACCGAGCCTACCTTGCTCTCTGCGAGTCTAGCCTGGCAGTTTGGCTCCGAGCGGCGATCAAGGTTCCTTCCTTTCCACTCTATCGGCAACCTTACCTTGTAACATTTCTAATACACCACACCACCTTAGCACCTCCATTTTTCCCTTTTCCTTTTTCCTCGTTGCACTGGCGCACTTTTGGTGCATACCGACCGTCATACGGTAGAGTGGGCAAAGGGTTGTACAACTTTTATTTCTTCTTACTCCTACGAGATATTCACCTGCACTTCGGTGTGTGTGGTGTAGGTATAGTGTATCAGTTGGTGAGAAGAGAAAAAAAAAAAGAAAGAAACAATAGCGGAAGCCCAACTCGGACGAAGAGTCGACACTCGATAGCTCTTCCGCCCTTCCGCCCTTCCGTTCGCCGCAAGCTTCTTCTCTTTTCTTTTATTTCCTTGCCTCATTCTCCGTCCTGCGATCGAAGTTCGACTAAACCGCGATACGACTTGGAGAATGCATGAGCTAAGGCATCTGGTAGCTTTCCCGTTATAGGCAGGAAATGATGAGAGTTGCGATACGGGAGCAGTTAGCAGCCCTCGTGCTGCTCGCTGTGCTCGTCGCTCTCGCCATCCTCTCTATACCAACATGGATCTACGTGAACCGCTTCGTCGTCGGTGTAGAGACCTCCGGGCTTTCGTTAACGGCATCTCTCAAAGCTGCTCAGGTTTCTTCTGAGATTGAATTGATACAGACGACCTGTAACCACATTGCTACGAGGTTACTTCTCCAACAAGCGCTTGTATCTTTTTATATCGGCAATGTCACTGAAACTATATGGAGTCAGGCCTCTGCCGACATTTCGAGCGCCCTCCTCTCGCGTCCTGGCGTCTCTAGCAGCCTCATACAGGCAAGGGTCTATTCGCGAAACCAAACCGGTGGAGACCAACCCGGCGCACTTATCAGCATCACTGGCAATAACTTCTCTGAGATTAGACTACCCTACAAGGCATCAGATGGGTCTCAAGCCATCTTAGGTGACAATCCTTCGGGCTACCCTCCCACCTTGTATCCAAATATTACATATTATAATTCCACAGATCCCGACCCAGGCTATCCGAATCATACCGCTGCCGTGGCCCGACCATTCCCGGACATCCGAATTGATTCGAGTGTAGATGGATTGGTATTGGGCCCACTGGTTATCAACGAGACTTTCGCCTTGATCTCATTAACTATACCGATTCGCAGTATCGTGCAGGACGATGTGATACTTGGTTACATGACGACCATCGGTGAGGCCTCGTCGCTTGTCAGCATCATGGGGTCAAGGGAAGGCCTAGGCGACACGGGTTCTGTACTGCTTGTCGGCCCTTCAACAGGATGGAATCGTTTTAGCAAATACAATTTGCCCGCCAACTCGACCCACCCCGCAGCGTCCAATTTTTCGAACGTGGATGTCAAATTCGTCCTACCACCACGAGCGATTCGCGGCTACGACGACAGACATTCGTTGCATAATTATGCTTCTGGAAATTATAGTCAACCTTTCAAAGTTTCTCTATACAATGCCGTATATAGGGCTTTTACCACACAGAATTCTGCGATCAACAATGCTAGCAGTATACTTTCTACTAAGAATGAGCAGGGGATTTCCGTCGCCGTCGGCTATGCGCGGCCGCAGACTACTTTGGTGAACTGGACCCTCATCATTGAACAAGACAAAGCGGAGGCGTATATCCCGATCGAGACCCTTCAGCATATCCTCCTCGGCTGCGTCTTCGGAACCGTGGGGCTCACCCTCTTGCTGGTTGTACCGTGTGCCCATCTGAGCGTCCTACCAATCCGGAGGTTGAAATCCGCTACTGAAAAGTCCATTGCGCCCCCTGGCTATGCTGAAGCTTATATCGATGACCTTGACTACGATGATGAAGATCATCAAAGATCGAGTAGCGTAAGCCGAAAATCGAACAATGGGACCCTCATTCGATTAAAACGGTTCATCCGGAAGCATACGCGATCGGGAGTCGACCCCTCAGTACACGATAGTGAAGCAAGGCGGGTTTTCAAAATTCCAGGCAAAGTAAACACTCGGAAGCACCTCATAACAGACGAACTTACAGAATTGACCACGACTTTCAATGAGATGAGCGACGAACTCCTCAAACAATACACCTCCTTAGAAGACAAGGTTGCAGAGAGAACACGCGAGCTCGAGATTAGTAAAAAGGCTGCTGAGGCTGCTAATGAAAGCAAGACTCTGTTCATTGCAAACATTTCTCATGAACTTAAGACGCCTCTAAACGGTATCTTGGGCATGTGCGCAGTCTGCATGGAGGAAGATGATTTGCATAGGGTCAAACAGTCTCTGAAAACCCTGTACAAGTCTGGCGACTTACTCCTACATCTCCTCGAAGACCTGTTAAGTTTTTCAAAGAACCAGATTGGGCAGCAATTGAGTCTCGAGGAGAAGGAATTCCGACTAGGGGATATCCGGTCGCAAGTCGCGACTATTTTTGATAAGCAGGTTCGCGAAGGCTCGATCGACTTTTCAGTCGCTTTCTTGAGCACCGAACCCAATACCAACATGAATCCCGAACGAATACAAGTAGACGAGAAGCTCCCGGCGATTGGTCCTCCAGGAACTGGTAGGCTGAAGGACATGTGTTTGTGGGGTGACCAGCATCGAATTCTACAAGTGCTCATCAACCTTGTGAGCAACAGTCTAAAATTCACGCCAGCCGGGGGAAAGGTATCAGTGAGAATAAAATGCCTGCGCGAGATCGAACCAACTTTCGACGAGAGCCGATCCTCGTCCCTGTCGAAAACCGGCTCCGGTCGCCCAAGTAGGGGTAGGGGTAGAGTAGGATCGAATAGATCCAAGAATTCAAACGAGCTCGCTCATACCCAATATAAGGGAGGTGGCACAGCCTTGTCAATCAATCCCCTAGACCCCAAAGCGACACCCTACGTACGCATCCGCGAGAGATCACCAACGCCGCCTCCGCCAGGTGCAAAGTCATTCTTATTCGAATTCGAAGTCGAGGATACCGGTCCTGGTATCCCAGAGCATATGCAGCAACGTGTTTTCGAACCCTTCGTTCAGGGCGACCTTGGTCTTAGTAAGAAGTTTGGGGGAACAGGTCTGGGATTGAGTATTTGCCAGCAGCTAGCAAATTTAATGGGAGGAAGCATCTTGCTGAAGAGTACTGTTGGTGCTGGCACGACATTCACTATGCATATTCCCCTAAAGTATACCAAGGAAAGGTAAGATGATATAAATACTGAATGCATGCGCCGTTAGCTAATTATATCACATCCAGAGCTTCAAGTACAGCCTCCAGCAGCATCAAGTCTCGCGCGCCTAGCATCAGCAGCGCAGCGGAACCACTCTCCAGAAAGAATTCCACGGCCCTATCGCAGACCACGGCCGAAGTAAAAGCCACCGTACTTGATCAACAGCCACGTCTCGTTGGATTAAGCCAGCCGTTCTTTGCAACACTTCCCAAGCACAAATCAAACGATCCTAGTTCAGACTGCCAAATGAAAGCTATCGAGATGGTCAAAGCAAGGAAAGGCGAAGGAAAGTTGCGAGTTCTCGTTGCTGAAGACAACCCTACGAACATCGAGGTTGTTAGCAAGATGTTGAAGCTCGAAGACGTGTACGACGTGACCATCGCTAAAGACGGGCAAGAGGCGTATGATCTGGTGAAGACGAACATGGAGAATAATCTCGACTTCGACTTGATCTTTATGGATATCCAAATGCCCAACCTCGATGGTCTACAGAGCACCCGTTTAATTCGGAAGATGGGATATTCAGCCCCAATCGTCGCCCTGACTGCCTTCTCAGAGGAGAGTAATATTCAAGACTGCATGGAATCTGGAATGAACGAATTTCTTAGCAAGCCTATCCGCCGGCCAGCATTGAAACAGGTTCTCAAGAAATTTGCCACGATTCCTGAGGAGCCTGAAACAGCACCCCAAATAACTAAGAGAGATACCCCCGAAAAGGGTGGTGGGTCTCTAATAAATCAACCACTAAACGGTGGCGCCGTCTCTACGCCATTGGTTCCAAATCCTAACTCCAAGGGGAAACCCATTATAAATGGTGCGTATCCAACAACGAACGCGGTAACATGATATTACTGCGAGTTTTTACCATCAAACATTTATTCAACGATCTACGAATGCGGACACTTCACGATACCCTTCATATTGCCATTCCCATCCAACCTTTGACACGACTCCTTATTGTCGCTAAATTTACAACCACACTACTACTCTATTCATATATTCCATGTCCAGAAATCGCAAGGTTCCTCGACTACATTTCTATTTCTATATAATATGTCGCATAGGGGTAATAAACTAGGAACCCCCCGAAAACGGCCAACTGGGAGGAAGGAAAACGAAAACTTCTGGCGAGTCTGATTTCATGGATGGCGAAGGTGTTACGGCTAGTGTATTTTGCATCTGGGGCCGGGTCCGCTGTAGAAAAATGCGGGCGGCCAACGAGTATCTTCCGGTTTCCTTCGATCTGTCTTTTGACCTCGGAGGTCTGTAATACACACGACCAGCATCCGGACGGGGGAAAACGTTTCATTTGATTTTACGGAAAGGACATCACCTAAGTGGAGTACCGGATTTGGACACTACTTGGACTAGGTAAACGACTTCTAGGTCGAAGGTTGAACAAGGTAGAACGATAGCTACCATTTCGGAGGCGCATATGAAAGGCAATGGCTGTTTTGAGCGAAACGATATATCAGACTTGATGTGATTTACATACCTATTTAACATATAAGTACGAGTATATATAAGACCAAGTACATTGTAATGTATATATCATACGATCATGACATACCTACATGTATTCTCTATATCGCGGATTGGTACCTGCAGTCATAAAAAGGGGCGCGTAACTCGAGGGTGGGTTTAGCTTGAAAACTACTGGTTGCGACACGACACATTTGGACCGGGGTACATCCGAATGCCGGCTATCTTGCCGAGCCGGCAGGTGGAGAGCCTATAATAAGCGTTCTCGATCGGGGTCAGCCCGGTCCGATGTTCGGGACGTGGAGAGGTATATGCTCTGACGCATCTTCCACCGCAAGGGAGCTGCTCGTCTTCTTTTTGCTAGGTATCCCGAGGTTATATCGAGAAAGCGTACGTACGTACGTACCTATCTAGCTAGCTAGTCATCGGCCCGGCTTCTACGGCGCAAAGACATTGATCCAAAGCCGCGACGTATATATTCCCCCCCTTACTTCCCGATCGCAATTGTTCGTCACTTGTTGTTACCTGCACACCCTCCGCATCTATCCAATTACGCACTTATCACATATACTATCATATACCATATACATACACGCATCACACCCATCCAGACATCCCCTACGTACCTACCTACCTACCCACGCAAGCCAAAATGCGCCTCCCATACACGCCCAACCCCCCGCTCCCAGCCTCCTCGACCGACGCCGCGATCGTCGCCCGCATCGCGGCGCGGCGCGCCCCGCGGCCCCTGCAGCCGCTCGACCTCGCGCTGCTGCACGCCCCGCCCGTCGCCGACGGCTGGAACGCGTTCCTCGGCGCCGTGCGCGAGCGCACGTCGCTCGACGCGCGGACCCGCGAGATCGCCATCTGTCGCGTGGCCGTCGTGAACGCCGCGTGGTACGAGTGGGGGCATCACGCGCCGCTCGCGGTTAAGGCCGGGGTTGGGGAGGCGGCGATGGCGGTCGTGGGGAGGGAGAGGCTTGTCGAGGATGGGGTAGAAGGAGAGGGGGAGGGGGATGGGGAGAAGGCGAAGGGGGAGGCGCTGGAGGCGGGGCTGAGCGAGAGGGAGTGGGCCGTGCTGAGGTACGCGGACGAGATGACGCGCTGCGTGCGGGTGTCGGACGAGGTGTTCGCGGACCTGAGGCGCGTGTGCGGCGAGAGGGAGGTTGTGGAGGTTACTGCTACGGTGAGTTTGGTCTTCTCTTCTCTTTTCTTTTCATTAGGTATGGGGCTGGGGCTGGGGGGTTGGGTTGGGTCGACTTCGTCTTGCATATATCTTGGAATACCTACGTATGCAAGGGGCAGAGCACAGTTCGCCGGACGAGAAAAAGGGGGCTAACGAATTGGATAATTTAGGTCGCGGCGTATAACTGCGTCAGCCGGTTCCTGGTTGCGCTCGACGGTAAGTCGCCTATTCCCTTTCCCCTGACAGTGTCGATATCTCCCCCCTTTTCTTGGCTATATCGGTCGAGAGGGAGGAATAGAAGAGGGCTGACGAGGTCGATAGTCGGTGAGAAGAATGGGACTGTGCCTGACGGCGTTGCTGCCGGGCACTGATGGGGTGAATGTTATGTATATTTGACGCTTTAGAGTTCGAAGGCCGTGCATTGAGGCTGGAATCCGAAAGCATAGTTCACTCTGAGGACTCTGAGGACTCTCGCCAGACTATAGACACCCCTGAAGAACCATGGCGAATGAAAAAGGCGGAAATAGTCATCACTATCCATCGCAAAGCAATCAAAGTTCAAATCAATCTTAACAGTAAATCAAGTCCTAGCTAAGCTGGCTACACCGACATTCTAGGTCGATCCCATTCCCATAAACCAAACCAAACGCATTACATCATCCTGTCATCCGTCCGTCCGTCCGTCCGTCCGCCCCAGCCGATTCCATGCCCCTACACTAGATCCGATACATACGGCATTCCCAGATTCAAATTCAAAGATAATTAAGAACGGGTATGGCATGTGATGATGTAGAAAATCCAATTTTTGAAGGGGTGACAAAGGGAAGGCCGAAGTTAGTTATATACGTGAAGTGGCAACCGGGTGATGTAGTGATATGCAACGAAATATAAAAAAGGGGGTATCTCGTGAAGTGACCGAAACTCCTCGTGCAATGAATAAAGTAGGCGTAAATGCTCATAACAAGGCTCACCGGGATCCGGGGTCATGAAGTTGTCGTTCAACGTCGTTACGTGACATGTTCGTCAAAGGTCGTTACCCCGCTAGGTGGTGTTCCGGGATAGACTCTATTGCGTCTCGAAATCGTGTGTTGTCCATTTGCGGCGTTAGGGCGACTGGGCTACCTAGAGGCGACATTGGTGGCGGCGAGCGCATGGACTGCTCGATAGAGGCATGGCGCCTGTGCATCATCGGGGATCGTTGTAGTTCTTCTACAACGTGTTTCCAGCCCATCCGGTGCGGCACCGCCGCCTTTTCCTGGCTCCCCAATGTCTGCGTTGATAGTCTTCTCGGGGGCGTCTCCATCTTTTCGTGCTGTCCTATCGACTGCATCGATTGTCTCCTTTGCGACGGCTCTGCCTTCTCATGGTGTCCTATTGGCTGCGTGGATATCTTCCTCAGAGGTGGCCTCTGCATGATGCTCTCGGTTAGACCCTTTGGAAAGCCTTTGGGGGGTTCATATATAGCGGCTTTCTCGGGATCCTTCGGTGCTGCGATTTTACTAGCATTCGCTACAATACCCACGTATACGACTAGGAAACGCATGCGCAACATATCCAGTCGTCGTAATTTCTCTTCCAATTTTGTCCTGTGGTTTGCCCAGAGGATGCGGGCGCTGGTTCGCAAGGTACAACCACCCTCTGCGGTCACGAGGTGGTTTATATCCTCTCGCAACTCGTCGCCGATTTTTTGAATCTCTCGCAGCAACCGGTTTAACCGGAGCTTATCCTCTAGCCTCTGCACCTTTGAGACGTCGTTGTCATAGCTGTCGTTCTCCTGGGTTGAAAAGTCGACGGTGTCTATGAAGACGGTGATCTCGTGCGGCGCGGAGAAGTATGCGGTCGTATAGGAGGTAAAGAAGTGCGCGTTGACGACTAGGGAGAAAGAAAAAGCGGTGACGGGAAGGACGATGGTCCAGAGAGATGAGGGGTCAGTCATCCTGCGAACGATAATCTCGGGTGGTCGAGGACATGAGAGGAGGCGAAAAATAGTTATAAATTCATTATAAATTCATGGTTGGTGAAAATTGAAGGTGAGGGACGAATGAGACAAAGTTTGAAGTATTCGGGGAGTTTATGGTAACGTTCGTTCCGGCTTGCAGCTTTTTTGTGACTGGTGGTTTGTGTAGGTAGATTTTTTTGCGGTTTGCGCGTGCGGGCGTGGATGTGGGCGTAGGAATAGTGTAGGTTACTATCGAGATTTTGTTGGGTTGATGGGGCTAAACCATCGGGTTCTCGAACCTGCGAACCTCCTGCATATAGAGCCGATAATCAAGAACTACCTACTAGGGTCTGATCTTGGGCCCAATAGCGGAGGTCGCGGGAGAGACGGGAGAGACGGGAGAAACGGTGGCGCAGTTGTATTGATTCTCTCGGAAGAGAAACATGTTACTTTATAGTATGACGCCTCTATCGTAGAATGATTTCGGATTTCTGATTTCCTGGAAAAGCTTTAGCACATACGTGCATACATATCCATACATACCCCCATACATAACAACGCCGTTAACGGGTTTGCCCCTTGCCGATTGCAGAGCTTATCCTAGTTGTCAGTGTCACATGGATGTTGATATTATACTTAGTGTGCATATACATAGTAATGACCTTACCCAGCTAGGCGGTTTCGTCAAAGGCGGTGTGTTTCGTAGATATATGTACATATTTTTGTGATGGTATACGCGGTAGAGGATGTAGCAGTGATAGTGGTAGTTTTGGTAGTTGAAGATGAAAAGAAGAGAAGAAGTTTGATTTGCTTTTTTGAAAAATCAAATAACAGGTCCGGGTGTCTTATTAAAGTTTCTTATGATGTCCGGACCTTCCATTCATTCAAGTTTCAAGTGCTTCATTCATGCAGGTCTAACTAATGAAATTTGAGTTGGGCTACGGCAGCGACTGCGACTTGTTCGTTGCGCTGCTGCCGCCGGCGCGGACACAAAATCAATCGCGGGGTACTTTTTGTGTAACATTTTGATAACTAATGTAGGTACCTATGTAATTGAACTGATTAAACATAAAATTAAAAAAGTCAATTCTATCCGACAAACCCACAACAATACCTAGAAAGCTAAAGCTATGATCCCAAGAATCACATCTACTCCATAACATACGATCCCGATCGATTTGCACACGAACCAAAGCCGATTACTTGCATGACATAGCATAGCATACCTAGTACCTAGTAGACCATAGTCAGTCGGTACGGTACCATGGCAGCAGACTCACCGCCTCGGCCACCTAACCAAGACAACTCACTCTCGCACGAGCAGAGCGAACATGGCCAATTTCCCCTCCCCGCCATCCTGACTTACCCCTCCTCGACCCCGCCATCCCTCATAACCCAGGGCGCCGAGGCGCGCCTCTACAAGACCACCTACCTCCTGCCCTCTATCACCGCCGCGCTCAAGTACCGCCCGCCCAAAGCATGGAGACACCCGGCTCTCGACGCGCGATTGACGCGCCACCGCATACTGGCCGAGGCGCGCATTCTAGTGAAGTGCAGAAGGGAAGGTGTTCCCGTCCCAGCCGTGCACGCCGTCGACGAGAGTGCCGGGTGGATGATGATGGAATGGGTGTTGGGTGCGCCGGCGCGCGTGGGGATTAACGAGTGGTTGAGGCGCCGGAAGGATGCTGAAAAAACTACGGCGGACGGCAACGATAATGAGAGTGACGAGGATGCGACGCCGATCACGGGAGATGGAGAAGAAGATAGAGATTTGGTCGCGCTGATGCGCAGGATAGGGAGCGCGGTAGGGCGCATGCATAAGGTAGGCATCGTGCATGGTGACCTCACGACGAGCAATATGATGCTGCGACCATGGGAAAGGGGCAGGGAGCCGTCGAATGGGCACGCAGGTAGCAATGATGGGCTGCTGGATGGAGATATCATCATTATCGACTTCGGTCTAGCAAGTCAAAGCTCATCTGATGAGGATCGCGCTGTTGATCTATATGTTCTAGAGAGAGCGTTCGGAAGCACGCACTCGCGCGCCGAGCAGCTGTTCTCGGCCATGCTGGAGAGTTCATATAAGGAGGCGTTCAAGCAAGCGCCTGTGGTGCTGAAGAAGCTCGAAGAGGTCAGGATGCGTGGGCGCAAGAGAAGCATGATAGGATAAGCTTCCACAAGAAATATGTGATCATCTATCTACCTATTCGCAAGTCAATTAGACACCACAAGAATACCATAAGGACGTCTCGAAGTTGAAGTATTCGTTCCTGAATTAGGATCATAGCTACGTCTCTAGTCTTGCGCAGCTATGTATGTATGTATCCATGGATGTATGTATATTCGTGATCTAATGCAAACAATCCCCAACTACCAAGGTACCTAGGTATGCTATGTTCCCCCAAACTATGCACAAGGAATAGAAAACAATTTGCACTTGGTTTATGCCTCTTCCGCCAACTCCGCGCTTGCAAAGTAGCCCTTATTCTCGATGACTCCCCGATTCTTGACATAGGCTGTGTATTTGACAACCCACTCGGGGGTGATTTCGCCTTTAATGCTGTTGTCATTCGCTTCGTCATCCGCCAGGACGCCTGCGCCTTGCGAACCAAGCAGCTCCCTCAAGGTACCGCTGGGTAGGATATCTGTACAATCATGATGGGTGAGCAACTCAATATTCTCATTCTTGGCGAGTTTCGTCAGAGGTGGGGGTACGTTGCAGCAATTTTTGATGTTGATCTGGTTGACGGCCGGCCGAATCTTGACCTTGTCCAGAAGTCGTCTTAGCTTCTCCGTGCCGAACTCGGCGACTCCGAGGCGACCGATCTGGCCCTGTTCATGCAGGTTCTCTAGCAGACCCCACGTAGCAGCCTCTTCCTCGTCGTTGCCCATGGTCGCATTCTTTCTATCGGCCTCAAATTCGCATTCGCCCTCGAATGATATGCCAGGGAACGAGACTATGAGGAGGTCGACGTCGCTTACGCCCAGTTCTTTTGTGACAAGTCGTAATGCTTCGTTGATATATGCCTTTCGCTTTTCGGATGGCGTCGTAGGTAGGAAGAATAACTTCACGGTTATCTCGTATTGCGCGCGCTCCTCTTGCAAGCCGGCCGACTCCCAGTCGATGCGCGGGACGTATAGAGTATCTTCCTCTTTCGCAGTCCAGACCTCCGGTGCCGGTCTGCTACTATGTCCATTTCCATTTGAAGAGGCATGGCCGTTGCCATTTGGTAAAGCGGCGGCGTAGTCTTGTTGCGCGACTATGAAATTTGTTCGTAGGGAGTTCGTGAATTCGAGGTTTGATCGGTAGGTGCCTGGTTTTCGGATGATGGAGGGGCCGCCGAGGATGACGTTCCCCGTAGATAAGATTATTCGCGTCATGGTGATAGGGTGGGATAGAACAGAAGTGTAATATATACTCGATATGAAAGAAAAGGAAGAAAAACCAACAACCCAGGTCTAAAATAGACAGGAAAAAGTAAGATATATGTATGGAGCTACTAATGTAGACAAGATAGGTAGATGTATTACTAATCGTATGCTCTACGAAGGGGGGTAGAAAATCTCATGTGAAGCATTTTATAGACCGAGGTGGGGTGTTCGAGATCGTGCCAACTTTTATATACCCTACTTAGGTACATGTCAGTTTGCGACGGAGATAGGAACTTACCTTCCCCGGAAAAGTCAAACTCAATTTGACCATTTAGGTTACACGGCAGACGGCGACTAGCCAATATAAGCTTTCTCGGTAGGGTTAGCATATGTATAAATGGGATACATGTGCTGGTAAGATGGGATGGGATTTGTTGCAAGTGTATGCCGATATATAACATGAAGAGGTTAAGAGACGATGTGGTAGTATCGTTGTAAGTCTTGATGAGATCCGTGGTGTTACCACCAATGAGCCTCCAATATCGCCTAAGACCAAAAGTAGGTCGTCTCCAATTGCTGTCAGCAGATTTAATGCGGATTGTTGCAGTCAATGTTACTGCCAAGACCGATTGGAGATATAATGGCTTCCCTTCGCTGCCTTCGGTAGATATCTCCGTCGGTCTTATTTTCAATGTTGGTTCTAGATGCTGGAAAGATTACAGGCTGAGCAATCGCGAACACTCATTCGCTTGTTCTGGGTTGTCTGCATTAGAAAGTTTGACTAAGAAAGTTGGGGTGGGTTATCAAGGTTGAACGGGCCGGCAACAGACTTTGTCAGCTGGTGAGATAATACTTAGGTATGTACCTAGTACTTCAGCATCGTCTTATGTGATGGAAGGTTCGAATTTGGCAGCTCGTGCCCAACCCCACTACTGGTCACTAAAGAAATTGCTGTTCCATGCATCGTCACCACTCATTATTCCATTTAACATTTCCAATCCATTCACCGTAACTTACACACAAACAATAATCTGAAACCCGCAAATTTCTTCATCGCAATTCTGCTATGCTGATGTAAAACGCATCACGATGGCCATCAAGTTAGAACCCAGCATATCGCAGTCAATATGGGAATACAGCTAACCAAAGACATGATAGCTACTTGATCCTGCTCAGTCGGCAGGGTAAGGTGGTAGGACACCATTTTTCTTTTCGACTACTTAGTAACTATCACTGTGTCCTCTTAAAATGCTGACAACTCTACCAGCGCCTGGCCAAATGGTTTACCACCTTGTCTCCTAAGGACAAGGCGAAGATTGTCAAGGACGTCTCTCAACTAGTCCTCGCCAGACGAACTCGCATGTGCAACTTTCTCGAATACAAAGGTTGGCCCAACCCCCTACCCCCTATTACCGGCTGAGATATCTAGGATATCGTGAGGCAAGGCTGCTCACAAGATCTATCATATAGACACTAAAATCGTCTACCGCCGTTACGCCTCCCTATTTTTCATCGCCGGCTGCTCCTCCGATGACAACGAATTAATTACTCTCGAGATCATTCATCGATACGTTGAACAAATGGACAAGTATTACGGCAACGTCTGCGAGCTCGACATCATATTCTCTTTCACCAAGGCTTACTACATATTGGACGAGATATTACTAGCAGGGGAGCTTCAAGAAAGCAGCAAGAAGAACATTTTACGGTGTATAAACCAACAAGATTCTCTCGAGGATATGGAGGTGAGTAGCCCATCTGGGTTTTTACTATTATTGCTACTGTTTTGGCCAGCAACCCATGCGATTATCCAATACATTTCTTTGGTGATCCTCAGACCACTGACATGCAATTTCTACTGTTCAGGTCGAGGACGAGGTGACGAAAATCATGTAACAAATGATAATGTATTGTTCCCGAAACGGGTTAACAGTCTAAAGAATGGTCTTCTCTAAAGGCGCGGCGCTACAGGTTTCAACGGGATACATTTATCAGTCAGACGCTTTGCATTTAGGAGTATGCTTATATTCTATTGTCTTTACAGGTCACTGAAGAAATCGAGGCCGCTCTGAAAGAAGCCGGGATTATGTGATCCGAAGCTGCAAAATCGACAATATTGGGAGAGCCGTGTTTCAACTATTTGAACGTAAGACTCTAGTGTGAAGTGACACGATATCCAATATCTCATTTATTTGTCTTGTTTTCGATGTCCTCTATCAACCTAGCCGGCGAATACCAGGATTGGATCTTTCCCGGTAGTTATATGATCTCGCCTTCATCAACCGGCCAACCAGCCAAGGAAACCGATGCACGAACAAACGAGAGGCATTCGGACACATGGGATCTATCCAGTCACTTTATTAGCGTGCATCTATCGTTCACGAAGAGGTCACATGACGGATATACAGATCTACCTAGGTAAGGTATGTTTCTTTAAAAAGGCGCCGTTGATACTCGTGGCACCTTAACGTTATCTCATTCGTTTAAGACCATTGATCGGCTTTTGGCTTTTGGCTTTTGGGTGTGGTGGGAAGTTTGCCGGCCTAGTATCAAGCGTCCGCTGTAGGTATCAAGCCTACACCTATCACCTATCACCTATCAATCCGACCTATCAAGCCACCCCCTCTAAGCTGGAGCTCGATAGTTTCCCCCCTGCGACCGGATTCGAGAATACAGGGAAATCGGCAAACACCCGGCTTTCCTACGTCTTGGATTCTTAGTCCCTTGTCAGCAGCTACAGTCAGACAACGCAGAACTCAAAACACATGATCAGCCAACACATCCCGTAATGCTCCAACTGGGAACTATGGATCGCAACTTATCTTCTACAACTTCCAAGGCTTCAATTCGTCTTTCAACGACGACGACACCAATTATATTCAAAATCGATTAAGCTCGTATTTTTATCATGTCCTGCTCTCCCTGCGCCTACTAGACGAAATATCGTCTAGTTTATTCTGTCCGAATCAATTTAGCAGGGATTGAAGTGTATTCATTGTCTTCTTTATCAGCTCCCAGCGAGCTGCACCGACATTGCGCCCACATCGTCAGGACTATCCTCATCCCTTTTCAGTAATTTCGTGACTCCAAAGCCAGGTGCTACAGATCGGTCGTTTTCTAGCTGATCCCAGTCGTCCTTGCGATCATTGGTATCCAAGTATTATTATCCTTTTGTTTACAATTTTGTTTTATCTTGTTTCTTTGCACATCTGGGCATCCAACTTTCCACTTTCTATTTTCCACTTTCCACACCGCTCACTTGACTATTGCTCCATCGCAACATATGATATCTTCGCTTAAACCATTGCGAAAATATCATAGACGCAAAGATGAAGGTTCGTAAATCCATTATATGGTGGTAAACGCTTCGAGGGCCGTATCCGAATGTTTGCGGCCCTTTTATTGACCCTCATTTCCCATGTAGTTCCTCCCACTTCGCGACTTCGACGTCATCACATCCGCGCTGAATTTCAGCACGGCCGAGTGCCGCGTTAAGGGATCATGCGACCTGTACACCACGAAAGCCGCCGGCTCCGACAAGAAGCTTTACAAGTCCATCGAGAACTCCCTCGAGGCTCAACATGCTGCGCTCATTAAGTTTGGCGCATCGTTGTCACCGCCGCAACGTAAAGAGATGGCTGCGTCACTTAACCTATCGCGCTCTAGCCCCTTCGGCAACCTCAGCGAAGTCTCGAGCCGTCGTACCTTTGCCTACCTGATTGCGACATTGAACGCGAGCCACCCCGATTATGACTTCTCTCACGTCTTGCGCCCGACCGACTTCCGCCGCGAGCGCGACTTACAGCATGTCATGGCTAATATCGACAACACGTTGCATAGTGTGCGCCCTATCGGTAATTCGCTTCTGTCGCCCGATGCGTCTTCAGCGTATCGCTCTTACGGTAGTTCGCCCATGTCAAACATAGCCGTGGGAAGTGATGCGATTAGCAATCCTGTTTGGAGCCCCGGCTTGTGGACCATGATCGACAACGAGATGGCTCTGAGGGACTGCACCGTATTCTCGTACCAACCCATCGAAGATCCGTTCGACGGTGACGAGGCCGCCATATGGCGCATGCATTATTTCTTCTTCAACAAGAACAAGAAGCGAGTCGCTTATCTCTACGTTAGGGGTCTACCGATACTTATGAACTCGCCCGCACTCGCGCCCCACAGACGTGGTAGCAATGGTCTGTCGAAGCGTCACGCCGCGCCCTTGCCTGGTAGCTTTGGCGCGAACAAGCGTGCCAAGTTCTGGCTGGGAGATCAGCTCGCCAACCGTATAATTTCCGGGGGCTACGACTACGACGATGACGATGACGAGTATGATGACGAGATGGTTCAATACGATCCTGATGAAGACATCGACATCGACCCTCTCAACGATCCTTCCACTGACGAAGAAGAGAGTGATTCGTACGACGAGAGCGAAGAGAGTGAAGACGAAGACGAGCAGGTTGCGCACTCTGTTAGAGGCGTGAGTGAAGACATCGCTGCGCGAATGGAGATGTAAAGGACTGGTCCAATGTTTTTCCCCCGTTGATCGTAATCGTAATCATCCCCCTTTTCCAATTGTTCGGCGTTCACGGTCGGTACAGGGACGGCGCAATCGGATACAGGGGCTACGATCGGTACGGGCTACACGAACAGGTCTCACGGGGATGGATGGGAGGTCATTGTTCATGCCGAACGGTCTTCAACGACTCGGCACGGTACGGTACGGTTGGATGTACGAGTTCCTCGGCGTTTTCCGGTACGGCTTTTGCGCGAGTTACGTTACGCTACGTTACGCTGCGACCAGGTTGTGGTTGGCGAGCGCGGTTCCTACGCTCGATACCCCGATAATGTGTTGTGTTATGCCGCGATGCTTCTTGTTGATTGTTACTTCTTGTCCATTGTTTCTTCACTCTGCAAGTCGCGCTAGCAGGCAGGCGGGCTGGAAGGGGAGGGGGAAATGAACGAATTCGGACGGGCTGGAGGCCAGGGCGCGAGGCTCCTAGTGTAGGTTTTTCTTGTAGTGACTTCTTGTTCGGTACACACGATTCGCTTGCTACGTGGGCTTGCCGCTGCGATTGGCTTCGCGGGCTGCCCTAGGAAATACGATTTTCTACTTCTTGATGTGTTCTTGGGGGCTTTGGGGGGTTCGTGCTGTGCTGTTGCGCTGTGATATGTTTTGGTGTCTGCTTGTGACATGTATCCATAGATAGGTACCTAGGTACCTAGGGAAGGTGGCTAATAGGGCATGCGATATTGACCCAGAAGATGTCTGAGTCCCTATGGAAGGTAAGGCCACATGAACGTAATATCTTTGAGAATGATGCTATATTAGGGAGTGTGAGATCTTATCTAGGATGCTCAGACGTATCTAGGTAGGTACCTACATAGGTTGACAACCACCTTACGTCTACAGCGGGCCTTTTCACACCACTGGTATCTATTTGTGTGCCTACCTAGTTATGTCAATAGTCTCTCAAAATATATGCGCATAGGTTCTTTCTAGCTATCTATCTAACGAGTAATGTATATGCCATATCTCCAAGTTGGTTCACACGTGCCGCCCACACGCCTCCAGCTCTGGCTACTGGGGATGGCAGCACTGGATCACCTCGTAACTACCTAGGTAAATAGGTATCAAGAGGCGTTAACACATCACCGAATTAAGGTGAATACCTCCATCCAGGTAGGTAGTCCCTAAAAAAGAAAACTAAAATCAAACGACTCAACTGAACAACCATGAAAAGACAAAACAAAACCCATAGGTTTCCCTCTGAAATATAGCCGTTAGAGAGAAAATAGAAGATACAAAGAGTAGAGTAATATAAGGTACGTTCTTGATTAGCTCCAGGTTGAAAGGGACTATGTTTTTGTTTATTCCCGGGGAGCATTGAACGGAGTATAGGACCTAGGCTTAAGTATAACCATCGAATATATTCTTGTGGCGTCTTCGATAATTCAACAGCCTGTAGATCTGCGGTGTAAGATTGAGGCATAACCTCTGGTGTTGCCCGGAGAGTAGCAAATATTCTCTGTCTTCCAACCTTCAAGCCAAAGAGGTTAGGAAAATATCCTACCAAGTTAGACACGAGGCACAATAAGAGTTTCGGTCTCTTCGGATATGACCCCGTAATATGTAGGTAGAAGTCTTCGACCGCGCCCCCTGGTTTCCTGAATTGGAGTCGCATCTTCGAAAATGATTTATGGACAATTACGTCCTGATACAACTGATTCCTCCTGGGTTCAACTGCGAATAGGACATGTTTAATACTTGGCGAGCTTCGAATGATGATGAAAGCATTTCCACGGGAGTGAAGCATAGGGAAAGGGACCTGAAAGTCGGCATGTTCATCCTTTTCCATGGAAATGCATATGTCTTTGCGCAGTATGTTGATGAAGCGGTCCTTTGGAACCAACGAAGGGTAAAAGGAATCGGTTTCTCGATAGAGCTGATTTTCTACCATTTTTACTGGGATTGCAAACACGGTCGAATATATGCCTTCTATTCGGCAATTCAAGATCACCATCTTGGTAACCTTGAACCGAATTTCTGTTCTCATTATCCAAAAAAACGTATTAAACAATTCATTTGACCTAGAAGTTGGTAAGCAGACAGCATGCATTTGTAGCTGGTTGCCGCTTGGTTTCAAAGGACGAGGAACTTTCATCCCCCAATCGTTGGTACAACGAATGACTTTACCGCAGTTCGCGAAAAATGATGGATGCCTAGCGAATAGCCCTTTGTTACGGATGGGATTGTGTGTCAGCTCGTCAATCCGATTATCATTCTGAGGATCATCGTTCTGGGGATCATAACCCCAGGCAAGAATTGAGTCATCATTAGACTGTTTCGTAATTTCTTCTTGGAGGCGTATAAATGCTTTGCTGCCTTCTCCGTAGATCAATGGCATGTTGACTTTAAAAATACCTAGAAGGCTATAGGCTATGTCTTCTTCGCAAGTTGTGGCCCTTCTAGAAGCCCAAGACATCCTTTGCGCGATGCTAGCATGGCTAAGGGGGAGGCGACCAAGAAGGTATTCCGGTGGTATCTTTGTAATAGTTGACAATATGTCAACCAGCGTAGACTTAGATCCCAATGGCTCCCATGTTTTTGAGAAGAATAGGACATTGCGTGCTGCTACTAATTCTTGCAACGTCCACCCTCTAGTGAGCCACAAGCTTTCTCGAAGCTGAGATTCTCAATTATGTGCATGGCCGTCCACATCGGAAAGGTGAACGTAGCATGCATCAGCATCTTGATACCACTTGAACATGGAGTTGAGGGACTCGGAGAGTTCGGTGTTATTTCTCTTGTCTATGCAGAAAGAATCATACCAACCATAACTGATGGAGTCGACACTACTTTTGTTCACTTGAGAGCAGAAGCCTTCAAATTTTCGATAGCCCTCTTGTTGCGGGTCATATTCTCCATTCTGGTATTGCTCAAGGGAAATTTCTTCATCGCCCCATCGATGAGATAGAATAGCGTACTTAGGCGTTTGACCTCCGAAAAACTCCTCTAGCTTTAGCGTTTTCGTGTTAATAAGCCGCATTTTGATGTGAATGGCCTCGGAAACTGAAGATTGGCAAATAATTGAGAGTTCGAAAGATTATCACAGTTGTGTTGCTGCTAAAGACAATACCCCAGTTATCGTCGAGCTGTAGGTAAGAATAAGTTGGGGAAAGGAAAATGGAAGAGGGAGGAGGCTACAATCTTATTTTATATATGTAAGATGTTCGAAGGAGGCTGATGTGGTAAAAACGCTCTCGAATGGTGTAAGGTAGTACGGACGGAGGGCCATTTCACAACAACCGCCAAACCGCCAATTCAATTTAGATACAGTGCGTTTTGTGGCTTACACTGTACACGCACTGTATTTTCCCTTGTAAGCTTAGGGGGCTTAGGGCTTACAATTATAAGGCCTTTAGCGCATACTGTTTTTCAGCCAATCAAATTGCGCCTGCAAGTAAATACTTGCACTTTATTCAATTGCACCCGCGCCAGTATTTACTCAATTAACTTAATTCTAAGTTCATTTAAAAGCGCACTTGAAATCTAATTGAATGTAATCAATTATATTGTTTTAAACTCTTTGCGCATTGACTTAGGGGGGTTTAAAGAGGTGAGAAATTCGCGCATATATTAAGTAAATACAAAGAGAGTGCAGCTGAAGGTGACCACGTGACGAACATGATCCAGCTAGTGGTCCGTGCATATGCGGTCATGTGACCCAACTTCAATAACTTTTTGTATTTACTTATAATACGTGCCAGCTTTTCACTTTTTTATACCCATTTTCCAGCCTCAAAACACAGTCCATAAAAATGAAAAGTTCATAATTTAATAGCTCTTTAAAAGCGCTTTCGAATGAGCCCATGAACAGCTTTAATGAGTAAGTATTGGCGCGGGCGCAATTGAATAAAGTGCAAGTATCTACTTGCAGGCGCAATTTGATTGGCTGAAAAACAGTATGCGCTAAAGGCCTTATAATTGTAAGCCCTAAGCCCCCTAAGCTTACAAGGGAAAATACAGTGCGTGTACAGTGTAAGCCACAAAACGCACTGTATCTAAATTGAATTGGCGGTTTGGCGGTTTCCCGCACCCGGACCGGGGTAGTACGCGCTTTACTGCCGTTTATATCCGATAGCCAATAACACCTGTAATCTTGCTTTAATTGGCCGCCTTTTACCTCAAGCTTGGAGCCAGAACTGTTATTGGTAATTGTAGTTGGGGCTATAAAATGGTAGGTCTAAGTCTCTCATGCAGGCTGGCCATTGAATCATTTATTAGATCGAGGTTCAGCCTATCAAAGTTTCGGTCTGGTAAGAGAAGACCTGTTAGGGGCTGGTCTTGAAACATTATATGCAAAGCGTTTAATACATATAGACCCCAATTTGGGGTCCCAACAGTAACCTCTAGAAAATAAGACCGTAGATTTTCTATTGCAGCATGCGTGTGGCCTTGTGGAGTAGCGATCTAATGGGGTTGCAGCATTCCATTATTGTGTTGCAAAGCTCACCATTGTATGAACCACCCTTGTGTGGGCTAACCGCCATTCATATAAAATCATTAAAATATGTTATTGTTAGGTAAATGTTAATTACTTACCTACCTACCTAGGTAAAAACACACTTGTGTCGGCATTGTTTATTGTTTCGTTTAATTATAAATGCTATGTTTCACTGATTTTACATATGAAATTTGCTAGTAACCTTGGCTAGCTTAAGAGAAAAGGGAAAAGGGGTAAATGTTACCTAATCATAACAACGAATCATCCGGATCATAAACGAGTGATGCAAGTTTGTCTAAACCAGGAATCTATTGACATCAAGGAAACGAGCCCCTATATACATAGGTACCTGTACATATATACATCTTTGATACTACAAGTAATGATACAAAACGAATGAAACCCGCTGGTAGTCGGCCGAGCTCAAACTCCACATGGTAGAGAACTCCTTACAACGACTAAGAGCTACTTTTAATCCTTCTTTTCCGCCAAGTTTTTGTCAATGTTAGTAGGAACCTACTCGTGAGAATGCCTAAGCACATTAGTATGCTGCTTAGGATTTGCTGTGGTAGCTAGAAGGCATGCGAGAACTTACGAGCTACTTAACCAGCGTGCTGGTGAATAAGGGACTGCATCTCCTGCACCTGGGCGCTGGCTGCGCCCTTCGATGCGGCTACTTGAGCGTTCGTGATCTGGATGAAGCCGTACTTGGACATCCCAGCCAGGTATCGGCCGCCGGACCAAGTGTGCATGTCTTGGAGGATGGCTTCCGCTCGCTCGTCGGAAACTTCTCCGTTCTTAGAAGTACGAGAGGTCTTTTTCCCGTCCTTGTACTTTGCGCTGTAGTTGATTCGTGCGGCCAAAACATCCGTGGCAAGGAGGAGGAAGGCGAGGAACAGGACTTTCATGTTGAACATTTTGGCGGATTTCGTTATTGGTGATGAAGATGTAAAGTTGTGAGTTGGGTAATAGAGAGTTGTTTGAATTCGGTGATGCTTTTAGAGTTGGCTCTGTAGATTTTTGAAAGTGTTGTTGGAATGCTGTGGATGTTGTGATGAGTGTTCTATCAACTACCTTTACCTTGGATATGTCAACGGTTTATATACTCTTATTCCTCCTACATTGAGGCTATCTGGTCTTGATGTTATCCCAGAGCTATGCCTTGATTCAACTCCTATGCTCCATAGGACCCTCATCCTAAGGTAATCCTATGAGCCTATACCCACGTTACTCTGGGATGTCTCACCATGAGGAGATCCTTTGAACCAACATCTACGCCATCTTGGAGCTCTGATAGAAGGCAGCGCGAGGATGTGGAAACTAAGGTGAATGTCGGGGGAGTAAATGCAGGAAGGAGGCTGAATTGTCACCCGTAATGAATATCTTTAGAGCAGGTGCTTAGTGTTCCCTGTCTCTTCTACACGTGCCTTGACATGCAATTCCCCATAATAGCGGGTTAGTTATCCTCAAATTGATAGCAAAAACAGGGGTTTGAAGGCTTCTAGTTAAACATCTGTAGACTAAGGAAGCTTTAGATGATAATCAATTTTTGGTGACCGAACACTTGCCCCTTGTAATATAGCGGGGTATACATGAGGCTCGTTGTTTGAGGTTGATCGTTAACGCCGCAGCCAAAGATCTATAATAATAGCACTCGACAATATACGGAGTAGGTATACATGGTCCACAGATCTATCCAACGTTACATAAACTAGCTCACCGTCATATTTTGCTGTGCCCTGAGGATTATGATGTATTGCCAAGGGGGTTCGATCGGTTAATATTTGCCGGAATAGAATAGTACGACGTTGGTTACAAGACTCCTTAACAAATTACAAGTAATATAAAAACAAGGCGCATGTATTGAAAATTAAGTCCATAACTGGCAGTTGTTGGTAATTATAGTTGATTCAAAACGTTAGCAAGCTTTATTAAACAGGATTGAAGAACTTGTGTAGTAACGAATTGGCCAATCATATACATAGGTCTATTTTCACTTAGTGTTAATACGCCACGATGTTGGATGAGACGTGGTGGATTACAGGGGACAGAGCGGATGCTGCCGAATAAACTAGCCTAGCACGTTTAAAGCACTTACAATTTAATTAATAAATCTAATAGCTATATCAACTCCCTATGTAGGTAGGTACTCTTAATAAATAATGCTCTTTGAATATCTTGACACTGAGATATTGATATCTTGCAAGTACCTAAGCAGTTAAATTGTAGTTACATGTGTAACTATTAACTGTTAATACTTCCTCAATGCAAGGGCATTAGATGCTAAATTTAACGACATGTGCCTCCCCCCCGCTTCCGGTTCCTACCCACATGTATGGAGGCGTAGCCGGAGGGCAATCACATCCATTGATCGAGACTACTCCGGTAACTTGGTAACCTTACAGCTTAAAAGAAATCCAGTATACCTACCTAGATAGGTAGGTATGTAAAATCATGGGATGAAATATTAGATTAGATTACCGGAAAACGCCCAGGCATTCCTGCTCTTATTTTAGATTTCGGTTAACCAATTCCTTATTATGCATGCACCCGTTCCAATTGATCCCGAAAATCGTCCAAGTCTTACCAAAAGCACCATTACATCACCGATAGTTGAAAAGCAATAAGTTCAACATAGAGAATATTAATCAAATTCCAGCACTCCACCTGAAACCTCTTGTCCTCATTTCTCTCACTCCGTAGGGGCTCTTTTTACATTCTGCACACACATCGACATGAATTACACACCTCAGCGATAATGACAGAATCAGAAGCCAAATCGTCCGTTTTTTCTCCTTTCTCGTCCCTCCCTCCTGAACTACGCGATCAGATATGGCAAGATGCCCTCCCTAGAGATGTCGGGCCTGCCTTATACTTCTATAGGAAGGGATATTGGCGCCCCCGACGCCTATCGGAATCTGACGAGGGCTTCGACCCTTCCAATGACGAGAATAATCTGAATTTTGAGTTCCGCTATGACTTACTAGACGATACTCAATTCCAGATGCCGCTAGCTTTCGTCAACCGCGAGGCCCATAGCATCGCACGAGCCTGGACCCACGAACAGGGTATAAAGATGCGGCCCCGCGGGAACGGACAGTATCCTTTCTTCCAGCGCCCTTTTGACCCATCTCGTGATGCGCTATTCGTCCCTCTTGAGAAATGGGATGAGTTTCGCTGCGAGCCTGACGACCGGCTGTGGGAACCAGATCTCTATGGGCGGCTTGTCGACATCAAAACAGAACCCACACGCATCGCCATACCTAATGCACTTTTCCGTAAGGAAGGCGCCTTGATATCGGAGATGTTCCGATATTTCTATCACATAGAAGTACTGCTTGTTGTCGTCAACGAGCAGCCGGCCCCGCTACCCGCGGGTAACGTTGCGAAGGCGCAGAGGTGGGAGTTTGAGAGCGTGCCGGAAGGGTCGTTCTTCTGGAACAGCGAAAATGGATGGATTGCAAATGAGGATGACGAAAACACCGGTGATGAGTCCCCATACAGATTAACAGATGCGATCACCCACGAGCTAGGCGACGCCCTTCTCCAGAACGACATCACTAGTTTTGAGGTTCGCCATGTAATTGCAGTTAGAAGATAAACGGGTCGGGTCTTACTAGACTTCAAAGTAGCTAAACTCATTATTATCCCATATTGAAGAAATAAGATCCGCTCCGGCCTTCACTAACGTAAAAGCGAACATTACGATTGTAGCACTGTGACTCAATAAAGTCTACAATTCCGTCTCTATCCTCTCCAATAAAACGTGACAATACCAGCTCCTTCAGCATAATAGCCTGGGAATCACCAAGATAATTCCCTAATCGTTTGCACAACGGACCAAAATCAAACCACGGCGATGACGTCTTATGCGATAAGTCATATCTAAAATGAAGTGATTCGAGCGAGTCTGGCAGTAACTCAGACAACCCAGGCGCGTCTCCTTCGTCCCAACCTAGGAGGACTTCTGGTGGGAGTTGCAATGATTTGAGTCTCGTATAGGACCGTAGGGAACCAAGCCTACGTGAAAGAGCATAGCCTGCCCCTTCTCCGGCCCCAGTTATGAGGACATGTGCAATGTCAACGTCGAAATCGATCTGTATCTTCAGGCTTACTAGCGTAGAACGACTGACCGCCAATGCATTCCCAAGATCTTCACTATCTAAGCAAGATCCCGGGGAAGTGCTCCCGAGCTCGACGCAAAGAAAAAAACAGAGAGACAGCTCTTCAACCCGAGGAACAGCAGCTATAATCTTGGCGAGATGGGTTGGGTTGATGCAAGCTTCGGATAGACTGAGCCTTACGATGTTGCTATTTATCGGAAAACTCAACATCTGTAGAGGGCTTTGGGGACCTTCCTGTAATGTCAAATCGAGGCTTGTGATAGATGGCAACTTGAGCGCACTGTGGAGAAGGGAAACGCCGACGTCGGTTTGTCCGGCAATATGACGAGTACGACCCGCCATCCCCTGGAACCTCGTATCTCTTACTATGACTCGTACCTTTCGCAGGAGGGAAAGGGAGAGGATAGCGTCATTAAGATCCCGGATTGCGGAATCCGATAAGGCGTATTCGTGAGTGACATAAATATTCTGGAGGTTTGCACATTTCCTTATGATGCTGGCGAGCACTCGAAGTTGAGATGACACTACATCCAATGGTGGCAAGGCGTCTTGGTCGAATTTCCGGAGATAGAATAAGATATGTAGCTTTTTGATAAATAAAGCAAATTCTGGCCGGTCTGATAAAGTTCGGCACAGAGAGTGAAACTTTGGGTCACCGTTTGCGTTCATCCAAAACGGTGTCGAGACTGCGCTTTGAAAAAGGTCCATGGCGATTGATGCATAAAGCATCTCGTTTGCGATGCCATAGATATCCCGAGACACAAGGCATAGTGCTGTTAGATCGGGGTTGCTTGTGTGCCCGAATATAAGCCGTAGGATTTCGGGTGGGAAGTATCGCGTTAGCATTGTGTTATAGAATCTAGTAACCCTTTAAAATATCCTGTACGTATTTCATTAACTGGAAAATCCGCGTTGAAGTTGAATGGGATCAAACATGTGCTGGCACGTAGGTAGGTAGACTTATTAAATGCTACCGGGGGTTTCGTGGTGGATACATTCTAGGTTAGACTGAAATATTTCATGTCGCTACATTGGTGCCTATTTTGATCCTTCGGTAAAAAAGTATGGATAGTGAGTAGGTAGGTACATACACTGCCGAATATACCCGATATAGCCCCGGTATCAATAGTACCGGTAGCCGCGACAACTCACAGGCCGTGAGTCACGGCCCGGCGCCGATTTCTGCCACTCCACCCACCTCCAACTCTGGCGGGTTAAGACGTGCGATCCATCACTTAGTTCAGCAATTGTTATGTCTAATATTGGACTGAAAGATGAGTTCCGATTGGCGGTTTCAGCTTAAGATATAACCTAGAGAATCATGATGGAGGCGCAACGAAGAGAACACTGACGACTTATGGAGAAAAGAGGTTGTCAAGACTTTGGGGGAGGAAATAGTTTCTCATTTCTTTATGTTACTTCTGTATCTTTAGATCTGTTTAAATAATGAGATTATTATAGAGAAGATTCATGGTTCTCTATGGTTGGAGTTATTGCATTGGTTTCACGATTGGATAGGGGCTCGTTGAAGCAATTCTCCTGAGCTGACATCCAAGTCTCAGAAGTGAATTTGGAACACGAGGATACTTAACCAACAGAACTCCGTGAGACATGCACAGCGCAAGTTTGCCCTATTTTATATAGTTTTCGCCATGAGTAAGACTCGTGAGTCTCGTACACGTACGCTCTGTCAGAAATGTTTGTGCTAATAAGTTTAATACACAGCATGGCCGTCTACGTAATTACGGCACATGCAATCAAGTCAGTCATCTGTCACCGTCTCTGATTCTGACCGTACTATCCCGCCACTGACATCAAGAAAATTATTCGTGGGGATATAATCAACGATACTTTCAATTTATTTAATTCGCACTTCCCTTGCAATGCGCCCATACCTGCCGCCCAACTCTCCTAGGTTAAGCTCTCACAGGACTAGTGCCCAGCTTCACATAAGAAGATATAGACACTTCAAGTTATCTTAGTTCATCAGTACAGAGACATCATTTTGTCTTAATGATAATGAGCTCATCGTCGAGTTCGTCGAGCGGCGGCAATGCGCAAGAAGACAAGGGCAACCATGAACCCCTTTCCGAGACTTCCCCTTCTACGGCGGTTAGCCAACCAAACTCCACCAACAGTGCCAATAGCAACTCTTCAGATGGCAATGGTAAGAGCAACCCAAAAAGTAATGAGGGCGGCGATAGCGATGTCCCGAGCGACAACTTTAAACTTCCCCCCTCAATTGACGACCCGGAAGACGACAGTGGGTATGACACTGACTATGCGTGGCCATTTGGGAGAGAATGACGAGCTTGCTGGGTATGGGAAGATATAATTGAGGGTGTTAAGTACCTTGCGTTGGAATGCCTTATGATGAGCCTGAGTTCATATTTATTGTTTCCTATTACCTGATAAGCAACATCTGAACTGAGAAGATACCAAGATGATACCAAGATGATACCAAGAAGATACTGAGAATGAAGATTGGGTTTTCTTTCATCATCAGGATATATGTGCGAGGTGTGCTGAGCAATATATTGTGCTAGGACAAGCTTGATTGCTACCGGTAGTCAGATATGACACGGGTCTCACGTCCGTACAAGAGATCTCATTCATCTCAAGGTAATGGCAGTGGTGCTGGGCATAGTAGACGAAAGTTCCTCTCTTGAACATGAATTATAAAATCACTATGTTTCCTAATTTATTGTCTATGTACCTCCTTTCAAGTTGGTAAAGTGTTGTTGTTTTTCTTCAGTTTAAACTTTGATCTAAAACACAGGAATAACCCTTATATCTCATTGGTCACCTGACCACCCCACACTCCCTGATCCGGAATAGCACGCAACCCCTTGAACTTTCCTAAAATAAAGGGGGGAGAGCTTAGGTAAGCAAAATTCTGGGGAAGTATGTACCTACCCCTGCGTACCCCCTTCTTGCCTTACGTAAGTAGAACCCATTAAACCGTTCAACCGCGTCGCGAATTAAAAAGAGTGGGACCTATGCCCAAGCTCGCGTCACCTTACATCCCATTTTTTTCTGGAACAGGAATTGGTTGTTACATTCAGCCTTCTTTTTGCTTGCTCTTTCCATCCCTCTTTTTTTTAATTCTTCCCCTTTCAACTTTCAACCGCCATCTATCTTCGTTTTATCTGTCATCTTTTCGCCAACGACTTTCGGGTCAACTACAAAGATGGCAGACATCAAGATCGATGGCAAGCTCTTCCAGGAGCGCATTAATCATTTCGTTAATGCCTGGAAAGCCGATAAACGCGCTGGAGATGCCATCTTCAGTGGCGCATCCTCAATTCTTATCAATATGGGCAAGGTTGAGGAGAACCCTGATTTCCAGAAGAATAATGCTATGCACGTACGTATCGCTCACCATATTCGCGTCCCAGCTGCCTAGTATTTTTGGATGATGAAAACTGACCTGCTTCATCTTTTCTAGTTCTGGTTACTTGGCTACGAGTTTCCTACCACCCTCATGCTCCTAACTGTCGACACCCTCTACGTGGTAACTACGGCCAAGAAAGGTAACGACTGCCCATTCTTGGCTTATGTTTCGTATGCGACCGCGCGACTGACGATTATATGTAGCTAAGCACTTGGATCCTCTAAAGGGCGGAAGGTTTCCTATCGAGATTTTAGTTCGAGGCAAGGATGCGGCTGCGAATGAGAAGCATTGGTCGAAGATTGCCGACACCGTCAATTCCTCAGGAGTGAGTCATGCCCGTTTCTGTTCCATTTTCATCCACATTGACTAACATGATTCGATGCTAGAAAAAAGTTGGTGTTATTACCAAAGACAAGTCGGGCGGCCCCTTTGTCGATGAGTGGAAAAAGGTCTACAGCGAGAAGTGTAAAGATATCGAGGAGGTCGATGTATCCACAGCTCTGTCGACTGCTGCCTTATCCGTCAAAGATGAGACCGAATTACGAGCGATGCGAGCGGCGTCTAAGGCTTGTGTTGCGCTGATGACACCCTTCTTCCTGGACCAGATGTCCGATGTCCTTGACCAGGAGAAGAAGGTGAAACATAGCGCGCTCGCTGATAAAGTTGATAGAAAGCTGGATGATGAGAAGTGGTGGAAGACGGTCGAGTTACCCAACAAACAGAAACTACCTTCCGATTTCGACCCTTCATCCCTGGATTGGTACCTTGGTCCGGCCGTACAGAGCGGTGGCAAATACGACTTGAAGCTTCAGGCAGAGCCTACTGGCGATAATCTTCATCCTGGTGTTATTATCGCCGGCATGGGTCTCCGATATAAGTCGTACTGTTCTGCCATCGCGCGAACGTATCTGGTCGATCCCAACAAGATGCAAGAAAATACCTACAAATTCCTCTATACTGTCCACAACTTGGTTCTCAAAGAGATCAGAGATGGTGTAGCCGCTAAGGACGTCCACAACAAGGCCGTGAGCTACATCAAATCTAAGAAGCCCGAATTGGAGAAACATTTTCTCAAGAATGTCGGAGCTGGTATCGGCATCGAGAGCAAGGACCCAACGTTGCTACTGAGTGCTAAGAATCCGCGCACTTTGAAGGATGGCATGACGCTGTGCATAACAACTGGCTTCACTGACATCGAGAACCCGTCACCGAAGGACAAATTTAGCAAGACCTACTCCTTGGTCCTCACCGACACTATCCGAGTAACCAATAGCGATCCAGTTGTATTCACTGGTGATGCCCCTAGCGACCTCGATGCGACGTCCTTCTTTTTCAAGGACGACGAAGAGATGCAACCCACCCCGAAGAAAGAGAAGAAAGACTCCCGTGTAGGCGCTGTGGCTACTAAGAATATCACCAGTACCCGTCTCAGATCTGAACGTTCCACCCAGGTAGACGAGGATCAAGAAAAACGGCGCCGAGAGCATCAGAAAGAGCTTGCATCTAAGAAGCAGAAGGAAGGTATGGCTCGATTTTCCGAGTCTATAAGTGGCCAGGACGGTGCCGAGGTGAAGAAGTTTAAGAAGTTCGAGTCGTATAAGAGAGATAACCAAATGCCACTGAAGGTGAAGAATCTCGAGATACTGGTCGACCAAAAGAATCACACACTCGTCCTCCCCGTCATGGGCCGACCAGTTCCTTTCCATATCCACACCATCAAGAACGCTAGCAAGAATGACGAGGGCGAGTGGTCGTATCTGCGGATCAATTTCCTTTCTCCTGGTCAGGGAGTAGGCAGAAAGGATGATCAGCCGTTCGAGGATGCTTCGGCGCAGTTCGTTAGAAGCCTCACCTTTCGTTCTCGTGACGGTGATCGGTATGAAGAGATTGCAGCGCAAATCTCTACTATGAAGAAGGAAGCGACTAAGAAGGAGCAAGAGAAGAAGGACATGGAAGATGTTGTCGAACAGGAAAAGCTGGTCGAAATAAGAAGTAGGTCTATCCCCAAGTTTTCCAAATCACCCCGTACTTACCAAGCTGCAGATCGACGCCCTCCTGTCATGGATAACGTATTCATCCGCCCTGCTATGGAAGGCAAGCGTGTTCCAGGGAAAGTTGAGATACACCAAAACGGTATCCGATATCAATCGCCGCTTAACACGCAGCAGAGGGTTGATGTGCTCTTCTCTAATATTCGTCATCTTTTCTTCCAGCCTTGCGCGCACGAGCTCATCGTGATAATTCATCTGCATCTCAAGGACCCTATAATCATCGGCAACAAGAAGAAGACGAAAGATGTACAGTTCTACCGAGAAGCGACCGATATCCAGTTTGACGAGACTGGTAATCGAAAACGAAAGTATCGCCATGGCGACGAGGACGAGTTCGAGCAGGAACAAGAAGACCGTCGACATAGGGCGGAGCTCGACCGCCAATTCAAGAGCTTCGCCGACAAGATTGCCGATGCGGGTAAGAATGAGGGCGTCGAGGTTGACATGCCGCTTAGAGAGCTCGGGTTCAACGGCGTCCCCTTCCGAAGCAATGTCACAATTCAGCCGTCGACAGACTGCCTTATTCAACTCACCGAGCCGCCCTTCCTGGTCGTCACCCTGGACGACATTGAAATTGCTCACCTGGAACGTGTACAATTTGGCCTCAAGAACTTCGATCTGGTGTTCGTGTTTAAAGATTTTACTCGAGCGCCGGCTCATATCAATACAATTCCTGTCGAGTCTTTAGAAGACGTCAAGGAATGGTTGGATTCGAGTGACATCGCGTTCACGGAAGGTCCTTTGAACTTGAACTGGCCTACGATCATGAAGACAGTCACGGCCGACACTCATCAGTTCTTCATGGACGGAGGTTGGTCATTCCTTCAAAACGAAAGCGACGATGATGACGATCAAGAAGAGGAGGAGGAATCCAACTTCGAAATCGACGAATCTGAAATGGAGGAAGTGAGCGAATCTAGCGAGGAAGACTCGGACTTCGATAGTAACGCGTCCGAAGAGGCTAGTGAAGAGGGCTCGGACGAAGACGACGAAGGCGAGGACTGGGACGAGCTCGAGAAGAAGGCGAAACGAAAGGATCGCGAGAGCGGCCACGAGGAAGAAGAGCGTAGCCATAATAACAAGAAGCGACGCCGCTAGATGTCGAATACGGAATGCGAAACTTCTCTTGGGATAGGGGTCCCGACTTCGAATGCCCAAATCTACGCTATTGAGATTTTGCCAGCCAAGAACGTTATTTGGAGTCGAAGATAGTATTACCTACGCCCACCACACCTGCTGCGTTGAGCTACTTGTTTCGGAGCTCGGGACGAGGATGAGGTTAGTCGGGCGAGGTACGTGGCTTTTTTTTGTTACTCTAGCTGAAGGGCTCTGGGCAGAGGACTTGTAGGTTGCTGTACCGCTAATGAAAATGGATTCGATGGGTTTTATCTCTAAAATATGTGCCCGCTATTACGTGCAATTTGTGACTGAGGTAACTTTTATCCTTTAGCTGAAATCTATGTCGGCGGGTTTGATTTCGAATATGTCGGACTGTGTTGGCCTACAAGTGTAGAAATCTCCGGCTTTCCGATTAATGAAATAACGACAGTAAGTCGTATGGGGGCAAATTTTCATATAACGAGGCCCGCATTGTTTCGCCGATTCTCATGAACTTATATTCAATGGTCGCATTTTATTTCACAATACGTTAATGAGGCCTGGTACCTTATATAATCTAAGCTATACGATCTCGAAACCTATCTCCTTCCGACTTCCCCTTCCCAATCCCCCATTTCCGACGCTTCGCTCCCGTTGACCTCAACCTACCCCGTCCATACCGCCGGCCCCGGAGCCGTGTACGTAGTAGGCACGGGGTAGTACGACCACAGCAGCCCCGGGTCGCTGGCCTGGTAAGCACCGGGGAAGGCGACGAGCGGGCTCGGCGTCCCACTGCCGCCGCCCGTCACCTCGACCTGCGCGCACGAGAGGTACATCTGCGCGCCGCCGACGGACTGCGCCTGGTGCAGCGCGATCGACTCGACCCGGACCAGGTACTTGCCGCTGGGCACGGCCTTGGGGATCGTTACGTTGACGACCTTTTTGTCTGGGCGGTGTTAGTGCGGCTGCATAGGGGCAAGGTACCTAGGTAGGTTAGGCAGGTACTCACTATACGCAGGCCAGGTGGCCTCGCTGGAGCCCAGGGGCGGCACGGCGGTGATGCTCCCGACCTTGAACCACACGTCGCCGGCGGGCTCCCAGCTGTTGACGTCGGCGCCCTCGGGCACCCGGGCCATGTAGAACTGCACGGGCCCGAAGTGGGTGACGGCGGCGTTGGCCACGAAGCCCAGCTCCGAGCCGGCGGCCACCGTCGCGGTGCCCGTGCCCGCGCGCGCTTGGTAGCACCGCATGTCCGGGCTGCTGACGCTGGTCACGCCCCCGTTGCTCTGGTAGTTCTTGGTCATCCGCACTGAGGTCCATTCGGCGGCTTCTTCTTGCCCGTCGATGATCAGCTTTGAGAAGCGGTCTGCGGTTGGGTTAGTCGGCTTGGTGTATACCAGTAGTGGTACCGGAAAGAGAAGTGGAGGGCTTACAGTGCGCTTGGACAGCGCTGGCTAGCGCGAGGAGAGCGAGGAGCTGCATCTTGGTGTCTGGGGACCGCAGATAGGGGCGTCAATGTTCAAGGCTAGGCAAACAGGTGGTTATCCGGTGGGAGGAGTGCTCTAGTAGGAGAGAGAAAGATGAGCTTGTTGATATACGCTGCGGGACGCTGCGTTAGACCACGAGGACCAAATGTCAATTCCCGGGAATCAGGTCATCGCCAAGACGAAGCACTATCGCCTAAGCCAATAGCCGCGCTCTCGTCTGCACCCCAGATATGAATCTGCTGAGCCATTCTTAGGTTGGAGGTGATTTAAAAAGGTGGTTAAAATGCCCGGCTGTAGACAAGAGGGTTCGTTCGGCAGGGAGATTCTGCCAATGAGATGGACGGGACATTATCCGGGCGATGGAGTATAAATACGCTCTTGAATGGCTTTCTAAGGCGAGAGGACCTGTGGTGGTTATTGGAGCTTTATAAGCTGCCTTAGGTAAGTATCTACCTACTTTGTAAGGAGTCATACACCTACATACCCTATTAGGCATCCAGGGCGCCCGTTCATCCGACTATAGCCTTCTGATTTCTAGTGATCTAACTCGCTACTCGGCCTGGTTCGGAACAGTTGATAACGATGACAGGGCTCGTCTATACGGTGTAACCAATCTATCCCAAGCGTGTGTGAGGAAACTATTTATGGTATTACACCTAAGACGTGAAAGTCTATACTACGGATAGGAACATCGAGGATGTAAACTAGAGCTCGAATCTTCAGTATCAGGTATCTTCGAATTCGTATTATTAGTGTAAACGTCTAATTCTAGCAGATCGTAACGCTATCAGTTTTGTCCCATAACTCCGACCCTAATCTTAACGTAATGGTGATGGTAGAAATACTACTATAAACAGAATTTCAACAATAAGAAGTCCATATCTAGGAAATCAAAACCTCGTTCAAATCTTAGCCTTGATCTTAGTTAAGAACTCAGACCCGGTTTCCTTGAAAGGTATGGCCCCTAACTTATGCCAAGCCCCCGCGGCCATGAGAGCGACGTCCTTTTCCTTCGACGGGAAGAGGAACTCTACCTTGCCGTTGCCGGCATTGGCAACTGACTTCTCCTACATGGAAATATTTATTAGTATATGATACGCGGGTAGAGATCCACTCGGGAATGAGTAGGTTGCACTTACAAGCCCCAAAGTCAGCTTGATCCCGCCTTGCAACCAATGCGGGATGTATTTCTCCCTTGGCTTCTTGCCCTCCGTACCAGATAGCACGTTAAAGGCGGCTACTTGGGCTTGGCGCATCGCAGACCGCGAGTTGGGATGTGCCGTGTTAGTTTCGGATACGTCACCACAGGTGTACACATTCGGGAACGAGTCGTCCTGGATCTGTAAGGTGGGCTTGGTGAGAATGTGACCTGATTCCGATATAGATGTCGGGCTTAGCGCGGCGATAAGCTTGGAGTCGGGCTTTTGGCCAGTGCAGTTCACCTTTGGGGTCTATTAGCTTTAAAAAGGTCGAAGAGGAGGGAGCGGGGTGGACGAACCAGGTAATCGCACACGATCTCCTTACCACTCTTTAACACGACAATACCCTTGTCTTTATCTTCACTGACCACTCTATCGCCGGTTATGAGCTCAATCCCCAGCTCCTCAATCCCTTTCCGTGCAGCAGTTTGCAATTCCGGTCCGAAGCGGTGCATGACTGCATCTCTGGAGTGAACCAAAACAACCCTCTTCTCCGGGTACTTGGACTTTGCATCCGTCGCCAACTCAACGCCAGCAGCACCTCCGCCCACGATGACCAGATCCTTGGACTCGCGGATCCGCTTCTGCATCTCCCTCAACAGCTCCATTCCCTGGGCCTTGGTGTCGGCCGGTACCCGACTCGGCAGGGAGTCGGTGGCGCCCGCACCGGTGGCCACGATCAGGAACTCGTAGGGGATCTCCTCGCCGCTGGACTGAAGGCTCACGCCTTCCCGCGAGATACTCGCGACGCGGTCTTTGATCCACGTTACCTTGCCCCCGTCAGCCTCTAAGGAGCCGTGGGGAAGGTATCCGCCGAGCGGGATGAAGGCCTTGTGCTCATGGCCCTCGACGACGCAGAACCGTGGCAGCACCCACGTGAAGTGAAAATGGTCCCGGGGCTCGATGACGACGATGCGGAATTCCGAGCCCGGAAGCAGGAACTGCGCGACGGTGCGCGCAGCTGTGTAGCCCGCTATCGAAGCCCCGACGATAACAATGTTTCGGGGTCTCTTTGGCTCCGAGGAAGATGAGGAGGAAGAGGAAGACATGGCGTGTCTTAGGAGCTTCAGGCGGAAGGACAGCGAGCGCCGGATAGCTGAGAGGATGGTGGACAAGGCGAAGCCGACGCCGTCGATCACGAGGAGTGGTGTTTCCAACATCGCGACCGCGATCCGAGAGTTCCGGGCCTATGTATGCGTATGGCCGGAGACGGAGAATCTAACTAACACTCGGCTGATGTATGTATCGTATGAATCCCGACAAGGCTTAGTAGGAGTATAGGTACCTAAGTAGATGAATGGGAAAAAGAAAAGAAGAAAAGAGGAAAAGAGAAAAACAAGAAGAAAAGTAGTATTTCTATGACAATAAGAATGGAATACGACTGCCTGGGCAGTTCAGGGGGTCTGGTGGCTAGAATATTTAAATGTATGTGTATACGTACGTACCCTCTCGGATCAGATAAGATTAGATCGCCACGCAGTTTCGGACAATCAATCTTAGCCCGAATCCGAGATCGGCTCGGAGCTCGGAATCGGTTAAGACGGAGCGGATTTCTCAGCGTGTACATACACGTAGGCTCGCTCGATCAGACGTTATATCACGCGTTAGGCGAAGCCTGATATTTATTCATCATTTCGCCCCTTTATATACGTATCTGGTCGGTTTAGCTTTAAGAATAAGAAATGAAGGCTAGATTTGTCACGTAGTTATTAATAAGTGCTAGATCTCGTGTATGAAAGGTATGATTTATTAAGGGAAATGGGTGATCTATTTAAGCCCACTCTCAACTGACCGATCACGTGATGTGATGGGCAACCGAGAAGCTGAAATTAGTGGACGAAATAACACGTATTTTGGATCGTTATACCGCATTTATACATACATACCTTATTATGCTATTATACCCACTATAAAATACACTTATACAGGTATAAGCACTTATCATACATAACAAACTCCAGATTTTCCATTGTGATCAACGAAACATCGTGTTTTATTGTTTCATTTACTTTTAAAGTTTCAATATTTAAGAATTTATTACTTAAGTCCGAATCGCTTTTCAATCTTTCAAACGAAGAAATCGAAAGGATAGAAAAACAGCTTTATATTTAAATGTAAAACCACGCTGATCTTAAGATTAAAGGTCTGGTGGGTCGAAATGTGTACGTAATATATGAATAATCTCGATAAATATGGGGCCGTATCGGTTTATCCGTTCCGTAATACGTATAAGGGATCATTATACCGTATTAATACATGAATCATGCGTATAATGAATGATACGTGTAATAAGTATTCGTTCACTAGCTGAAATCTCGTGACAAGATTGGATACGATACCATAAGCAATGCCCAAGTACCTAAGTACCTACTTATGGTCCATGGATTAGAATGCAAGTTTCAGCCACTATGTTCGAATACCTCTTCCCGCTGTATTAATTTTTCCTCTCTCCAATTCATATATTGAGATATCCTTCTGCGTTCGACACCGTCCTGAATACATTTAGCATCCTTCCAGCTCATTCGAAACCCGTGCACAAAATTCATGATTATATCGAAAATCTCCATCGGAACTTTGGAGAATGGTGATATCTTCCGCACCTCGCGTACCCACCAGTCTTTCTGTTGCGGTTGCACGACTCCGGTCGATAGCACACGGATATTAGGGTCGACGAGGAACATAGCAAGCATTTTTCTATATCCCGGCTTAGCCGGATCCAGTAGCCCAACCCCTTCTTCCTGGTGTTGGAACACGTTTGGGAAGGCAAGCATACGCCCGGGTCGCATGAGCACACTTCCGATGGTCTGGATGGGCCGTTCTGGGAATTGAAACCACCGCATCGAATGGAACTCCTTTTCGACTCCAAGTCTGTCTAGAGGTTGCTCTATAGTCTGCGTTTCGGCGTGGATAGTTTGTTTAAACCAGAGTCGGCTCTCGCTAATATTCTCAACGTCGTAGCAATAGAATGCAATAGCGACGATGCGATCATTTAGCGCACCCTCTATTTGGAAGTCACTACTGTAGCATGTGTGTTTCTCAGGGGATAGGTAGACATTAGTGAGTTTGAAAATAACCTGTAGACCAGAGGGGAAATCTGTCTTAAGACTCATCTTTGCGGCTACAGGTGTCGTATGGGTGGTTCGGGCCAACCGAGGATTTCGGGTTCTTCTAGCTAATAGCCATCATCATAATCATGTTTGTAGCATCGCCAACAAGAATATCGTTGTTTACCCGGTCTGTACTCGTCTGATACCCTGAACTCGTAGCCTTCGGGCAAGTGGAATTCAGCATCCTCTTTGCTCTGATCGTCAATGCGTGGGCATCTTAAAGGGGAGGAAGCTATGCATTCCTCCCATAAGGGAACCGCTGCGGCGACAAATTGCTCCAATAGCTTGTATAGATCGCTGTGATCTTCTGGGTGCAAATTATTTATGTAGCTCGCAATCCTTGGTCAAGTTTCAGTCCACTCGATGTCGCTGGGTAGGAATTGAATATTTTCCCAGTTTGGGAAATATTGAGTAGTAAATCGAGCGGTGGTTTCTCCTTCACCAATAAGCGAAGCACAATCTTGGAGTGGAACTTTCCCATAAGGCAGAACCCGCGTAGTACCGTATTTTAAGAGATATAGGGACTGCGTATCTCACGCAGAGTGAGCCTTTTATTCGGAAGTTCTTTCCAGAAAGGGTGTAGGAAGCAGTCTTTCTCGTTCTGCGGCGTGTGAGTAACGGGAAGACCGAATCCTGGAAGCTTAAGCCTCTTTCCATTGGTCGTCTCTCGCGATGAACTTGGAGAAGCCATGTTGTGAAGATATCTGAGAATTAGATATGATGACTGTGGCTTTTGAAACTTGAAGTAGGATGGAGATGAACATTGTTTAGTAGAAGTTACCTACCTAGTAGTGTAGAACTGTGGAAAATGGACGAACAGCAGGAGCTTTGTCCCTCTTGCCCTTGCTACATTTTGATTCTTAGCTTTTCATTTGACAAGTAGTACCTACCAGGGTAAACACCCGGCTGCTGCCTACGTATTGTGTGTGATGTCAACATTTAGTTTTCGTGGAACATTCAAAACTTAAATTAGGCGCATAATTAGGAAACCATGGGCAGCATGGGTTGGTATCAGAAACTACCACCTACGCTCCGTTCAACCTTTAGAGGGGAGTGTCCAAATGTTCCCAAGGCACAAGAACCCAAACTCATACAACATAACTTTCAATATTAGAATTTCAGTCAACGCAGCAAATCGATTCAGTAGCAATATGGAGCAACCTCAGACAAAGTTACCCGAGACAGAGATACCAGTCAAATGCTTCAATTCCGGATGCAAAAAGGGCTCATCCGATAATTTCTTACTTTGCTCTGGGTGCAAGAAAGTCCATTACTGCTCCGAAGATTGCCAAAAACAGAACTGGAACGACCACATGTTCTTCTGTGGACATGTGTCGAGTAATGGTACCAGCTCCGCCTCTTTAGATGCATTGGAATACTACAAGAAGATCGCAGTGAACGATCCTAAAACTCAAGCTCTGGCTACTGAAATGCGTCTTACCTTTCCAAATTCAACTGACCAGTGGGAATTTGCCATCTAGTAATAAAATTTCCTTCCTCAAGTAGATACCTACTCAATGCTAACACATCCCTTCTAGCATGACTATACGACGTCTCGTTTTCACAGGAAAAGATACCCCAGAGAATATCTCCCTTTTCTTTGGCCAGAACACGACGGGTGAGGTCGACCTATGCCACAAAACCTATCGCATGCACGCTTTCTTAGATATCCCTAAGAATTCTCTCCTTTCTATGACGGCCGAAAGGCTGGAGTGGGACAAGGACTGCCCTCCTCGCAATCCCCGCAGCCTTTCTGATGCCGAGACCCAGAAGCTCCAAAGGATTAGGGAAATGCAGGACAGGATTCGTTACCATATGCGCTCTCTCGGCTTACGGAGACTTCGCCCCATGGATATGCAAGAGATCCTGGAGAAGAAATTCGGCACTGAATGGCGAGAAGAGGTCCAGATCTATGGATTGGCTTACAATTCGATGGATCGGAATGCGATAACTAGACGCTCGCGATGAGCGACATGACAAGGAGGTTCATTAGGTTGCGGGCCTAGTCGTATAAAAATTGGAAGTCTTAAGTAGGGATCGTGTATGATTACACTAACTAGATGACGATTATGGTCTTATAGACATGGTTAGGTACTTACTTAGCCTATCACAAACGTCGAAATTAAATCCTTTGGTTGAGGCGTTGCTTCCCCGCAACTAGCTGGGCAGGGGTGGCAAGTTTACAAAAAAAAAAAAAAAACATTCCGAGTGAGATATGAATGTGAAAACGAGTAATAAGGAACAAAAGGCAACTGGGCGACTAGTGTTAGATAATGGTCTCATTTATTCCCCAAAACTTATGTGATAGGTGTCAAGTTCTCCAATTCAACGACTCAGCGTTCGGATTTGGCACTCGTGATGAATCAGGAAGACACTATTTTCAGGTTCGAGACCTCAACGACACTCACCCATTTCTTATATACGATCTAAAAGACCAACTACCCGGGTTGCCTGTCATTTTCAAGTCTGCTCAGAATGGCTGTGCCTTCTGTAGAATACTTAGACCCTCTATTATCAAAGGTTGCTCTCACTTCCCTACACTGGAGATCCGGGTTCGGCTTCAACTTGTATTTTCTCCTGAAGGAAGATTTATGTCTGTTTTGGCCCGTGTTGGTCTACAGCTAGGACAGGATTCAGACGGTGTGTTCATATGCCATTTCAATATCATATTGCTGTATATAAGCCTCCATGGGCACCTCCTATATTAACTATCGTCACTATTAGAAACCCTACTCATGTTCGGTGTTGATGGAGAGACCAGTGGTATGTACCTACTCCTACCTAAGCCGATTCATAGTTTACATCAATCCTTAGTGTTGATATTATGTCTATGGTAGATCCTTGTTCTCAATGGCTCAGACTCCAGTCCGCACCAGAAGACGATATATTCGGCACAAGAAATGTTGAGAAGGTTAAAAATATTCTTCAAAGCATCGACTCTCAAGAAAAACTAGACACGGAATTCTACCCTACGCGACTCATCTATGTCGGCAGTAGAGACAGCGATACATGCCATCTCGTAGTAACAGACTCAGACCTTCTCAGGGGCCAGCAAGCCAGATACGCAGCTCTGAGCTACTGCTGGGGGCCGCCCGAAGACGCGAAATCGCAATTCAAGACCGAGCGCGCCACTCTTCGCGACCGGATCTCCGGCTTCAAGCTCGCCACGACTTCCCCGATCATGCAGGACGCCGTGGAAGTATGCCGCAGCCTGGACATACCCTACATCTGGGTCGACGCGGTCTGCATCGTCCAAGACGACCGGCCGGACTGGGAGCGCGAAGCCGCGCAGATGACCAGCGTCTACCGGAACGCGTGCCTCACCATCTGCACGCCGACGGCGGCGTCGTGCCGCGAAGCGTTCCTCGGCCCGCGGGTCTCAGCGAAAGTCGCCTTCCGCTCGCAAATCAGCGACCGCGTCGTCGGCTCCTACAACATCCGCCCGTGCGGAGCAGTCATCAATGTGCAGGTAGCGGAGGGCGACTACGAGAGCCTCGACAACAGCGCCGCGAGCCCGCGCAGCAGCTGGTGGCGGCGCGGGTGGACGTTCCAGGAGCTGGCGCTCTCGACGCGCGTCCTGCTCTTCGGCGTCAAGCTACACCTCGTCTTCGAAGACAGGTTCTGGTCCGAGGGCGACGCGGCGCTGACGGAGGCGGTGGAAGACGGGCCGGCTGCGGCGGGCATGGGGGGCACGTTCGCGGTTATTTCTGTGGCGGGCGCGCTGGAGTCAAGGGAGGATGAGGGCATGTGGATGGCGATGGTGGAGCAGTATACCGAGCGCCAGCTCACGTTCGAGTCCGATAGGCTTCCTGCTATGGGCGGGCTTGCGAGGCTGGCTGTGCTGGGCCGGGGTGACGAGTATCTTGCGGGCATCCGCAAGGAGTCGCTTCATCGCGATTTATTCTGGACCCCTGCCGTGGTGTCGGATTCTGACGGTAAAGGGGAACTGAAACTGTCGTTTGATACGCTGATGAGGTCTTTGAATACACCGGACGTGTATATCGCGCCGTCGTGGAGTTGGGCCCGTTGGAAGGGTAAGATTCGCTTTGATGAATCGCCGGCGCCCTACGGTGATCATGTGCCCGTGTTGGGAGGCGAGGGGAAGGGGGAGCTCGAAGAGGCGTACGAGGGAGTGGAAGCCAGGACGTCGACTTCGAGACTCAATCCTTTTGGCCAGGTTACCGAAGGCAGTCTAAGACTTACTGGGAAGGTAATTCCCGTTTTACCGGGACTCAAACGCCAGGAAGGGTTCGACAATCACCGGAAGATGTGTAATGAGCGAGGGCAATATGTTGCCGATCTCACTTTCGACTGGGATGAGCCGAGGAACGTGGTTCCGTTCGAAAAGCTATTATTGGTACTTATAGGGTCATATTGGAGTTGGCAGGCGTATAAGATGGCAAGATTATACGATAACGTAGAGACAGACGATGACGAAGAGGACGATACTATTAGTGATGAAGGCGATATAGAGGGCGAGATAAATATGGATGTGGACATGGATTCGAGCGAGGAAGATGATGAGCAGATGGATGACTTCGGTAGTGAAAGCGAGGAAATCAGTTTTATGGAAACTTTAGCGAGAGACGCAAATGCCGATAAATTCGCATACGGTCTGATAATTCACCCTGCCGATGCAGAAGGGAAGTTCCTTAGGGTTGGGATATTCAGCTCGTGGCCAAAAGGGGCAGGGGGGTTGAGGAGGCAGTTTGGAGACCAACAATCGAGGACAGTAGAAATCATATGAGAGGAGAACTGTCATTTATATCAATTAAATGAAACAGCTTATCTATATCCGTGTGTCTTGCTGCCAGTTTACGTAGTGTACTAACCCGAGATCGTAGAATGATTTGCTATATGAGCTCCCTAACCCTGATCTTAACCCTAACCCTAACCCCAAAGGAAGGTATAAAATATGCATCTTTCAGATTTTGCTACCCAGCTAGGTAGGTGGATAATTAAAGAAACACTTATTAAATTCATTTCTACGTTCATTGGTGTTAACGTATTAAGATTAAATCGCTTGTTTTACGAAGTCTGTCGATTTCATATGGAGGTTTAGAGTCGAATCGAGTTGTGGAGATAGCAGAGAAGAGTGAGAAAGGCCCATAAGTAATACGAAGCTCCAAGGTATGTACACTTCGGCTTTCCAATTACTGTTATTGGGTACCCTATCTGCATATACGGCTGTTACGACACGTCACAGAACCCGTTTGTTGGAATCTGACAACTGGCCAGTGTTCATTTCAATTTGGGCACCATCCACATCGGAGATCCCAACGACAGATATTTCTTCTAAAAGTTTCAAGAACAAAATCTTATAAGATAGGTATAATACAACTAACTACCATTATTCTAACAATAAACTAGTCTGATATTAGATTTTATTTATCTACAAGGCTCTTATGACTTTTAGCTAAGTTTAAATGCCACCGCCAATAAGACCAGAAGCTCTTTGGAGCTGTGATTCGAAATCCATCCAGTTAGAATTATTGAAGAAGACGCCCCATCTATTTGCTACCGAGGCCGATCATGTAGAAATCTGGAAAACACCAACGCTTATTGTCGTTGCCGGGGTCGACTATAGTGAGTACCCCTGAAATTTTTGACCGCATCTCGTCTCGCAAACTCTAAAGTAATGGTATATAGAAGTTGAACAACGTCATCTTAATGAACAAGACCTAACATTACTTTGGGATCATAACCGACAGGTAATCCACCCCAATCTCTACTCATGATATACTACCTACCTAGGTATCCAAGCTTACATTCAGCAAGTTTCGTGATATCTTCTAGTATGTGGACCTTAACACTGTTTCTGCGGTCTGCCTATCCAGACACGAGCGCCTCGACTAATAACCCACCTACTTGTATGAGATACTAACATTCTCGTCTCATTCGGTAGCATCGTTGAACAAGGCAACTCGTGGGATCGGCTTCTAGTCACGAAAGAGACATGGGCTAGCCTTATAGCAAAACATAATGTCTTCCCCTATTTTACAGAATCCGTTCTCACATTTGGCCTGCGGGAAAAGGATGACAACAACACCTGGAACAACTTCCATTCACGGGATCCGTTAAATGGGAGTGGCGACAGTTAGTATTTCTATATAGGCTAACAGATTCACTGAATTTAACGATAAGATGTAGTGGAAACCTGCTACACTATAAGATTCCCCGAAAAGAATCATATAGTGGGTGAAACCGGCGACTCTTGGTCATTGAGACAAACCGCTGTGTATCATCGAATGCACTCTCGAAGTTTCTCCTCGGTCTGGATATTGGTCAAGCCCTCTCCTGACCTCAAGTGTCGACTACCAGAGAAACTCAATGCATTTTGGTATGATGAGGAGTTTCGATACGCCCGCCACCCATTAACCCATGTTATGATACTCTTCGTTTCACTTTACGGCTGGCATGATTACATGGCGACGCAAAGTTCGAAAATAGAACAGTTTGTATGTCACCAGATCGAAATGGAACTGCCTGGTAGGCATAGATCTAAGCTAATAGTCGTTCGAAACTTATAGGAAGGGAAATCTTTCTTTCCAGATGCGGATACGGTTGGTCCAAACGACTACAGGCGCGGCTTCGAAGATTTGCAGAGCCTTCAAAGACTTCGTCGGGAGTTATCGAAAGCTACATCCGTTCTAGACTCTACTGCCGATCTCAGCCGAAGAATTCGCAACATAATACCAAAAATGACTGTCCATATGAGACGGGAATTGACGATTGCAATATTCGAAGAGTTAGACGACTTCGACGCAGAAATCAAATACATTAGGAGCTATGTTATGGAGCTCAAACAACGCTCGTCCGACGCAGCTGATTTAGTCAGTCCACAATTGCCGAGATATAACGGTTCGATTCTCCAAGCTAACTAATCTCAACAGTTATTGAGCGTATCAGAGCATCGCAATGGCAACCTGAGCCTCAGAAGGACCCTTGCTACCGAAGCATCCCAAATGGCAAGCACCCAGTCTCTGAGTGTCATGACCGGAATAGCCGTAAATGGCGAATTGAAACGTGAACTTGAGAAGGAAACCTCGTCCAACATTCGCACCTTGATGATAGTCGCAGTTTTATATCTTCCGATATCTCTACTAGCCGTAAGTCGCGACTAGAATACATTTCCTTTTTATTAGGGGCAATTTGTCGCAGTAGCTAACTATGAAACGCGTATCTAGGGGATATTCAGCTCAAATCGTATCGACTCTGATTCAGGGGTGTTCATCGATGCTAGAGCTTTCTGGAAGTCCATAATCGTTTTAGTCCCTGTGTCTATCGCGACTTTCTCCGCTATGTTCGTCCTTCAAAATGTATATAAGTATGGGGAAAGAGATATACCAACAAGAAAGGCGAGATGGAGAAAGGGATGGAAGGAGATGGTTAACATAGCCTGCCTCTCCAAGTCTTAAAACTTTCGGATCGGTAACATTGCGCATAAACTGACGTCTTAAAAAATAAAATTCAGGGCTATGGTAACCATAGTAAATAGTGGTATCAAATGTGTATACGATTCATCCATAAAAATCATGAATTACTTGCGAAGGGTATAAAGCCGACCAATCTGCTTCGTAAAAACGAAACATCCCCTTCCCTTTCCTTCCCCCTAAATCTCTCTTCCCACTATCCCATCATCTAAATCAATCGCGCATCGTGGTTCTTATCATTATTCGTTCATTAAGCATCTCAATCCCAACCCCTCATCTCCGCCGCGACCGCGCATTCACGACCACCGCCAGCGCCTCCGCGCCGGGGTCCCGTAGCCCTCAGGCACATCCTTGACCCTAACCTCGCGGCGCCTGTGCATGCGCGCGCTGCAGCACGTGAAGAAGACGACGAACGTAGCGAGGAAGCTGCAGATGGCGGAGGCGAGGATAGTCCAGGTAGCGGCGCCCCACGTGGCGGAGCTGCCGTTATCCGCGTTGTTGATCTCGTTCTTGACGATGGCGAAGGCGACGAAGTCGCAGATGAGGGCGACGAGCGTGACGAGGAAAGCGAGCAGCGCGACCAGCGACCCGAGGAAGCTGCCGACGACGCCGGCGCCGGCCGCGAACAGGAAGGCGATGAAGACGAGGCCCGTCGCGATCGGGTGTAGAATCATGACGCGCGTGAGCGCCTTCGCCGAGTCCGTCGCCGCGTCCGAGAACGAGAGCCCGGTGACGTTCTCCTCGACGATGGAGACCGGGTCGTAGCCTACTTCGGATTGGGAGCAGAAGTCCTGGCCCGAACTGGTGTTTTGCGCTGTTAGTTCTCCTCCTAATTAAGTTGCGCGCGGGGCTCTGTGGGTGGAAACGGAATCAGACTTACGCCATGGTGTCGCGCACGCAGTACCCGAAGGTGCCAAAGGTTATGCTGGGGCTGCGGTCGTTGAATGATGAGCCGCCATTGCTGAGGTCAATTTTGAGCATCGATATGCTGCTGACTACCGGGGCCGAAATGTCGGTGATGATTAGTAGCACGGTCGCTGCGAATAGCAGGAACGTGCCGATATGGTGGAGAAATCCCGTCCGCGCCATCTTGACGAAGGCTGTCTGTGCGCGAGGCTTTGGATGTACTATTAGTAACGCGGAGTATTAGGGAAATATGAATATGTCCGTATGTCGATGTAAGGTAGGCACAAAAGAAAGATGCTAATTATCCAAACAAATATAGATCTAAATCACACGAGACACAACGACGGATCTATCGTCAAATATATGTAAGTATGTGTGTTTGGGGTACGCAATTGGCTTAATGCTTGTATTAATGAATTTCCTTGGCGCAAACATGTCAAACTCTTCCGAATAGGTAATCAATGATGCTTCATTAGAGGTCTTGGAGTGTGATGTGTGACGATCCCATACTCGTTACACCTATGAGAAGGGGCTTTGATGATTTGATACGTAGACACTCGATCTTGCAACGTCATACGGTAACCTGATGACCGGCTCGTAATCCTCATCGTTAAGAGGCCTAGCGGAAAATCGGCAGATGCCCATGTCGAAAAGCGTGGCTCCAAGCTCTTTTTGGAATGTACCACCAAATATGCCGTCCAAGATTCTACACAGCCATACAAAAAGAGCTGAAGATTCGTAGGTGACGTCGTGGCTTTGCAGGTTCCTTGTGGGGATGGCCGGGGTTATGGACCTGTCTGACCTATGCCCTGTTTTGGCCGTACATGACGGCAGCATGCAGCTAACGATGCAACCAACGGCAGTGCCCGAGCCAAAGCCAACGACACGTCATCAATTGCCGTTGCTGTCGGTTCTAGCAAAAAAACTCAGCCACAATCCAGAGGCTATGTCGACGCAGAATTCGCAAACATTAAAATTTTAATATTTTGGTGATGCTGCACGATAGAGCAGAAGCAAAATAACTTCAATATTGTTGGCGGGTTAGAATTCGGCATTAAACCTTGGCACCCCTTGAGTGCGAAATACATCGAGGGATGAGTAAAGTGCAAACATCCCAAACGCGCCAAGTAGTTACCTGTTTTTCGGGATTGCATGTAGCCGTCTAGGCAGGGACTCTGATTTCAAAGAGATTCTTCGACACTCCAGTCCACATCAACTCAACCGAGTGGTAGAGTTTTGAGAATTTGAAAGTAAATCCCATGTCGCATTAGACTTGATCCCCAACTCGATCCATCCCGAGCACAATAGACTCAAATGTGTATCTCAATCGATGAGATGAGGCAGTTAGTTATACGGAATTCTCATACCCCCAAGGTTTAAACAGAGTGACTGCTTATGAATAGCTGTCTATCCTTTGGACGATTCATCTTGGATTTCTGTTTCAATTGAACTTGGTGATGGGTCCTCGAGGTCCGAAAAGATGTCAATAGGCGCATTATGAATTAATGGCTCAGCACCTGCAGCAGGATCAGGTTTAATCGACCAGTCGTCCGATTTTCCAAGCGAGTTCTTGGTATCAGGGAGCGGGTCGACAATAGGCGGTTGATCCCAGGCCGTTCCGCCTGCGAAAGCAGCTAGACTTTTCATGACAGCCGGTGTGCTGGCCTCGTTCCGTCTTGCCCTAATACGTTCCATGAGGTAAACCTCATTGGGAGAAAGGCGTTTTTTCCCGATCAAGACGGCGGCTGCCCCCTCGGCGCCTTCGTCCGCAAAACTTATAGAATCTTGAGACAGCTGGTTGGCAGTATGCCAGTCTCGTAGTGCCGGAGCCATGGCGCCTGCGGGTACACATTGGCGCAGAGCGGCGGACATAAATGTTTCCGTCTTTCCATCGGACGGCCACGGCCCATGAAGAGGGCTCTTATTGAGTGCCTGGTAGTGATTATACGTCCTATTCGCGGCAAACATGTGCAAGGTAAAGGTTATGAAGGATACGCCCAGATCCTCCAGGGCGGGGGTCGTTTTTGTCGCCCTCGAGGGTGGTATAGGGTTAATAGGGGTAGTGATGGACCCCCGCATATCGTATTCGGCACCCCATGAACCGGTACTCGGTTCGCTAGATGCATTCGGATCTTGCGCAATTATAACACGTGTGATGGGTGAATCGTTGACTAGGGCGGTAGCGGTGCCTGGTTTAGTTGTGACTACGATAAAGGAGGAACTATCCTAAATTAGATATCACTATTAGAACGGTTTCAATGGATATTAAGGAGGTGCAAGTGCATACTTCGAGCTTCTTGAAGGTCTCGACGGTCTCGTGTGATATCTTTTGAACAGCTCGTAGAACAGCCCGGCGCTCAAAGAATGTCGCCGGAGCAGGAACGCATTTTACGTAGACCGTTCGGGAACTCAGAGACGTCTGCAGAACCTCCGCAAACGCCGATGCCGTGCGGAGATGCGACATCTTAACCTACTAAGAATTGGAGGTTCTAAGTTAGTTGAGAACGCAGCTATTGTAAGATCCAAAATTAGGTATTAGACGATGAGATTCAAACTCGCTATCGATAAGTTTCCATAGTGGGGCAGAATACTAGCGTGCGTCAGATTGAATAGGCCATGTGCGAACTTGTAATGATGTCACTATACCGCACTGTGAGAATCCATTACCTAATCGATTTCATGACCCTCCTTTCCCAACTTTGCAGCTTTCCAATGTAAATTCCCAATAGCTTTGAATTTATCCAAGGCTTTTCAACTTGTACAAATGAAAGTACTGCTGATTAGGTAGGTATTTACGAGAAAGCCGGGATCTAACCCTAACCCTATCTCTCAAATCTGGAAAACATCAACGAACAATGGGTTAGCCTTCCCTATTATTGCCTAGGCGTATATCTTAAATATAAGTGCAAGAGGGAAAGATCTCTGACTGAGATATTCTCAGTTAAAATGCCCCTTAAATCCCCCTCTGAGTGCTCATCTGGCCTGCTGAGAAGAGTCAAGCTTGCTTTTGCGACAGAACAAGTGGCTTGGTAGAGACTCGTCGCTATACGTAACCTAGGTAGAAAGTTATGCCTTGTCAGAGAAAATCAAAGGCTAGACCTGCCCTAGACACTTCCACTTGACGATGCCTGTTCTCTAGAGGTTCTTAACCTAGAAAACAAGCCACCTCTAGTCCTACGAGATTGCTAACGGCAGACACAACTGCTACTTACCTACCTACCTACTTAGCTCGGTTTTACGCTACTTGAGACTTAGGAGACAAAAATTATACAGCACTTGCAGAAGCTCATATAAAATCGATTTGCTTCATTGCACAATTCGCAATCGAAAGTATATTTTTCTAGTGTCCTTCTTATGTACAAAGGGGCTTCACACTCCCTGGACTTATCTACAACACTGAACTACTTTAGGAAGAGTGGTAAGTCATGGCAGAGAAACTACAGGTCAAATTCCAGGCAGTTTCTGGGTGGAGAGATAGAGTGTAAGCAAGTTTATGAGATAGAAGACAAATTTGACGACAAACGACGTAAGCAGTACTGAATTCAAACCATCGTTGATAAATTGGATGGTAAGGTCGTCTTTGGCGCAGTCAGAATTTATTTTCAGATGTTATTCAAAGTAAGTTCGACATCGACGATATTGCCCAGCAATAAGTGAGTTTCTAGCGTCCGTCGTTATCCCCTTAACTAGCACAAGTCGTTAACCCCGTTGTAATTGGTAATAATACGTGAGGCTTTATAGCATTGAGGCACCGGTACCAACTTTAGAGGAGGGGGTCTTTTTTCGTGAAGAAAGTATCTCTGATACAAGATATATGATCACCATATCTAAAAACCAATCATATAGGAACTAGGTTACCTAGTTTCGAAAGAATTCCGATGCTATACCCTTCTAGTTTCTGGCGTTATTCAGCTACGTGAAGACCTCGGGAGGTTAGGTAAATTGTAGTCAATACTTCAGTTACCTACCTACCTATACTACTTCTCGAAACACTGCCGGAAAACTTATGATGCGAGAGCCATAGCAACATGTGTTCATTCAATGCATCAAGCGAAAGATTTACTAGGTACGATGTTACAATACAGGAGCTTCCCTATCTAGAAATTTGCACTAGTGATCGTCAACGCAAGTAGAAGCATACCTTCAATCTCGTGACATTGACAGCATAAACTTCCCTATGAACCCTCTTACTATGTAGTCATCTACTCTGCAAGGGACTCGTGATCTAACTTACTAGGTACCTACCTACCTTATATGTAAATGATAGGCACATCCCCGTTATGAGGATTCAGGTAGGATTGAAGTTGATATTAAGCCCGATGAACTGTGAGATTACTCATCTCACCCTAGCATCTTACCTAATTGAAAATTGCGTGGTAATACACCTGGTTAATGTCGATCAGACTCCCTTAGGAATATTGACCCTAGCTCGTGTAAGAAACTAGGAGATTTGATATGTTTTCCTTCAGCATTTTTACGGCACAGTAATATGTCACCAACGGAGACTTGAAGTGGCATACGTTTCTACCTTGCCATTTAGAATAGATGAACATTGGGGGTGTGTTATCATAGCCCTTCTATTCACCGAGATAAAGTGTCACTCTTGTTTACGCCCGGTTAGACTCGGGCGTCCAAACAGACGCCAGGTTGCCTCCCGGACGGTTAAGAATAACCACCCCAAATCCCGAACCACTGGCTAGGGATTATGTTTGGGAATGACAATGCAGTCTAGAGACGCACAGTTCTCGTAGTTGCGGTCAGGACTGCATGTTTCGTCCCTTGCACGATAACGTGTTGAACAGGCGACGAGACAACTCTAACTAAGGCAGTGAAACAGACATCATGTGAGAGGCTCAACTACGAATGATTGGAATCGAAAGAGATAAAAAACAAAGTAAGGGTGTTATCAATGACAAGTAAGGCGTATCTAGTTGTGTGTTGCTGCGCCTAATGTAACAGCATTCAGCCAGACAATACAACACTGCCACTGATGTGTGGCGTTTGAACTTATGGTGGGTAGGCAGAGCTCGAGTCATTCGTCCCCTTTATTTATCTCTTGAAACCACTTCCATGATTCATACATATGAATACATGATACATAACCTATCGGCGTCTGCTGTTTTCCATGACCATGGCACTGGATCCGAACGGTTGACTGGCTGGCGCCCGTTTACCGAAGCAAGGCATTATGACGATGGTGCGTGGTACAAGTCGCTAGGCTGTCCACTTGACGTTCGAGAAGGCATATTAGGGCCGGCACTTGTAAGCCTTCGAGCAGTTTCTCGGGCCTCGTCTAGGCCAATCGTTCATCCCACATTTCCGGCGCCGGGATTTCGGGTGCAGCGAATGTGTCTGTAAGCGAATCTTACCGAACCTCGTAAAATCTTAAATATTCACTTGGTGTTTGTTATACTTAGGTAGTTACAGGTAGATTCGGTGAATGAAATTGAGGGTTTTAGACCGGTTATCCTTGTATATATGAAAGTTGCACTAATTGACATTCGATCGGGTCCGTGGTGCTGGGAGAGAAAATGGCTAGGGGAGAACAATTTAACTTAAAACAGTGGATAGTGGATATATGTCGATTGTCGGCGATCCGGTACATCTTGCCGAAATATTAGATAATAATTAAATATGGACCTTAACAGAAGTGCCCCATTTTCCCCGTCTCTTTTTTGATGATTTACTATTATCTGTCGATTTCTTATACGTGTCAATTGTTCATTAAGCAGCCAGCCGATTTCTTTGCGTTGAGTTTAAGTGTCAAAGTTGGAAGAAAGAAACCGAGATGTATCGACTGATGTTTAATGTCTAAAGTTCCTAAGATTTGGCATGGTTGCTATTCCTTGGAGCTAACTGCATGCGCACACCAACTCGGGGACTAGGTCATGGAGCCGGTTCCGATTTTGGAAGGTAGCGAAATCATTACGAGATATGCTACTGGTGACTGGTGAGTTTGAAGTCAACTACATTCATGATATCTTTCAATTGGAACTACCGAGGCAAGACGGCATTATTCTTGCTACCGTCGTTGGCGCAACATTTACGAAATACTACCTACACACTACATAGCATCGCCTACCCAGATAGCCCAGATAATAGACCAGATAGCCTAGGCAGGTAGGTACCTATATTAGAAAAGATTCTGAAGGGTTGACCTGCCAAGTCTCAGATCGTTTCAAGGATTTTAAGTTTAAGATAAAGCTGCAAGTCAAACCTGTTTGACATGGTTTCGTGTTATTTTCGAAAAGTCGCGATTAAAGCAAAAAAGTTTTTTTCTTTCTTTCCTTTAACCCTGTTTAATACTTGAGTTGACAGATGTCTCATTATGACACGAGTGACGAGTTAGAGCTTGGGTGTCGATCACGCCAGATAAGGCTTCAGGTTCATCCACATGCGCGTATGTAGTATTCATACGATATCGTGCCTTCGGGCCGGTACTAAACCTTGTGACGACTTTCCCACGCCCGGATATTTTGGTATTTTGGGTCAGGCGAACATACCTAGTACAGTGCGATCCCCCCCGGATGCAGGTCGATGTTCCGCCAAACCCCCGCTTGGGAAGGCTAGATTTCGACTTAGCGCGTCGAGACATTAGAACGTTGGAACTTTAGACATTACATGGCTTCAAAACATAGGTTGCTAAAGAATACCGATATTTGTAATTTACGGCACTATCAAGAAACAAAGGATTGCCTTTGTGATTTTGAGGAACTTCGGAATCAAATCAAAACTATTATAGGCACTTTTGTTTAAGCGCGTCTTACTCCACCCCTCCACTTCAGCTACATTAGTAATATGTAGGAATCATTTCTCGGAAAACTTCGGACAGGTCACTTTTGAAGCTGTTGGTGGGATGAATCGTACGTATACCGGTAGCTGCCGTAGGTATTGCTTTGAGGTTTCAACGTGGCAAAGCTGCAGCTAGGCATTGTCGGTACATCGCGTCATAGCCTTTCATTTCCCAAAAGTCTTTCTCTTCAGCTTCTAGAGCGTTGAGCGCTTATCCATGAATTAGCTAGCTGCATTCTCTATTCCTGCTAGTATTGGAAGTTCGAAACGATTGCTAGCGGTTGCTGCTTCGCGCTAAAATAGTGAGTCAGAATATAGTACTACAGGTCAGTTGATACACTACTAAGCCTTTATTGCGTAGTCAGCTCGATTGTAAGCAGCTTCTAAAGTACGAGAAATCCGAGCCCGAAATGAAGAAACATAATTATAGTTAATTAGGTACCTAACTAAATGCATCATACAAATTTGTATAGTTCCAAGATTTTATTTTATCCTTTGACTAGGTACTAGGTATGTGGAAAGCTTTCGGTGAAGACAACACCTCACTTCATGCCGTTCAATATCAAAAGGAACTTTTAAAGATTCAATGTTTAAAGAATGAAGTTATCGCCGCTCGGCTGTACATAGCTTCGGATTTCTCGAGTGCCGATGAAGATAAATGATAACCTTGGAAAGTTCCTCCTTCCTTTGGTTGCTATTATTTGTATGTATGTACAATACAAGAATACATTCAACTGTAGGCCCCGCTTTGGTTCCGGCAGGACGGGTATGGACGCCACTTCTGGAACGATCCTACAATTCCTATTGGGTAGAATTGGCCCAAAAGTTCCAAAGCTTAAAATGGATTGCAGTACCTACATTCTCCCCGCTGGTACCCGTGCAGGTGGTTAATTGGTTCTTGTCACGATTTAACTAAGCCCACAATTTCTATCTTTTAGTGTACCACATTATTTTTCCCTTTTTTTCACAGTGCAACATCACTTAGGATTGTCGTGCAGCATACCATACGCTACCTTAGCCACCCCCGGGCCTCACACCCCGTCCGAAGTTCCAGGAAACCAATGTGGATGAACATTGAGCTGCCTAAAGTGGAATAGGCAGATTTGCTTGGTACCGGACAAGTGGGATTTTGGCTTGTCGGGCGTTTGGTGCTCCAACGACTTTCTTCACAGCCAGACAGCTTCAATCCCAGACCCTCAACCCTTGCACTTCAGGGGTGTCAGGGACTCAAGGGTGAACCGATGGTTGTCCCGACCGCCCACCGTCCTAACTTGGGATTGGCTTCGGTTGACTTCTTCCCCAATTAAAACTAACCGATCTGATTGCTGTGCCTCGCATGTCTGAAGTTCAGGTACATGATCACAGGAGCCGGGCGAACGCTTGACAGAAGTCACTCGATGTAGTTCGCACGTGTATCAATCAAACGGCACCGGATCAAGGAAGATCGTCAGTACTACAGTATACTCGAGGCCCAAGGGTGTGGTTCGGTTCGAGAGCTTCTTGACGCCTTCGCCACCGCTCCATTACTATTTCGATGCTACATACATGCATATGTACTTTTAGGGATTTCTTCCAGGGTCCTGGCTAGCCAGCGCCCTCCCCATAATCGTTTGAGTCCCCCGGGAATAACCTCCATTCTTTTTTACTTTATTTTACCAATTATATGTATTTGCCAGAGCTTCACCTGTTATTACGCTCCTTCGTGTACTATTAACATTCGTCGTCAGAAAGAAAAGCCAAGAAAGGTGACAAAAAAAGTAGACGTGCGGCCACGAGCTGGACACGCCGTGGCGTTTTAACCTGGGTCTTACATTAGCGTGGGAACCGGCTCCTTGGTAAATCAAGCTTCGTCGCATCCATCGTGCGTCGTTTTGGTACCACCAACTAAATTCCACCGACCCGTCGTTGGAATTTTACCCTTCTTTTTATCTACCCGCCCATACCCTCACCTCGGATTTGGCTCAAGATGTTCGAAGATTTCGCCTTCACCCAGAAGGCGGACTCGGACACGACATCAGACGACGACCATCCTCCACCATCTCCGAAAAGTAAATCTTCGAAAGAATCATCCCCCACGATGGCCACGCTTGCGATGCCAACGAATGCCTTATTCAATCAGGATGGCGATCGCATAGATTGTCTCGTTAGAAAGATGAGCCAACAGACGTTTGTGCGCGATTCGCGGTCCGCATTGTCACTCGAGTTCCAAAATTGTGAGGCAGATTTTAACCTACCAACCAACCAAATGCCAATACAAATACAAATACAAGCACCTTCAACCTCGACTGGACCTTCGGCTGGACCTTCGACTAGAACCTCGATAGAACTTGACCCTAACCAACCGATCGTCCCGGTAATCGATAGTCGCCCGACAGAATTGCCTCAGCAGCAACGATATTCCGAGATCACAGAGAACCAAGCTCGGCATCCCATTGCTAGCGAAGACTCTAACTTAACCGACGGAGATAGACCTTGGCGACAGCCCGAAACGCGTCTTAATAATAGTGCTTCTAATTATCGCTCCTTGGACTTGATGACGAATATGATTGAGAACGGAGTACAGTGCAACGTACACGCCTCAAGGCCTACTAGTCCTTTGCTATCGCCATATCCGCTTTCTTCCAACCTGATATCGCCTTCTTCCGACCCCATACAATTCAAAAAACCCGACTATAACATTAATCCACAAATAATGCACGATAGCAACATAGAATTGGAGGTTGACGTCAATTTCCGTAATGGAGATGACGACGAGGACTCTCCTAGCGGTTCCTCGGCTCTAAGAGACGCCAGCACCCCAGCTGGCGTCAGGAAGTTTGGATATCTTAAATATAGATCATCCTACGAGGCAGCCGCGCGATGTAAGAATATGAGGAAGAACATACCAAGGATGCGCAAGAGGCCGAAGGTCACACGACCATCGGGATCAGCAGTATCTCCTAGTACGGCGAGTTCGTCGGCGCATTGATTTTCAGGAAGTTTTGTTTTGTGTAAGGCTTGCTTAGATTCGCATATACCCCAACGGCAGGAAGCAGGAGTTACAAGGTGGACAGGTCACGTCAGTCACGGGAAATGCATCGCATCGGGCTCATCGGTATTTGAGCAGGTCATGTTGGGCATTTAGGGGCGTTGGAAGCATTTGATTTGGCGTTATGGAACATGGTTTGCACGGATACTTGCGTATGATTTGATTGGTGGATGGGGTCGTGACGTAGAAGAGTCTGGGAGTAGGGAGGCCGCTACATCTCTCTTACCTACATCCTACACATGAACCTTCTCACGTGTGCAATACGACGGACGATTTATGTCTACAATACTTAAGTGTACATAGTTAAGTAGGAGGGTGTGCTTCTCAACTGCGGACTGAAGTATATAGTTCTAATGAAGAACCTTTTCAACAGGGGGCTTCGGTCTCGAGCCTGGCTCTGCGCATGTATCAATCAAGTTACTGTTGAGAACACAAAGCCGCCCCATCGCCTTATGCATTGTTTCCGGAAGGCTAGGTACTTGTCCGAAGCCTCTGCGCTTTGTCCTAAGATAATGTCTTCTCGAATTACTTTGGAAATAACAAAGGCGATATGTATGATGTCTACTAATCTGAATTATACGTAGGCTATTCGAACTACACATGCCAGACAGGTTCCGAGGCATTAATGCACGAGACTAATATTCCAAGGAGTAGTTACGATACAATTCATATTGAATTTGGAGACACTCGTTGACATCTTATATGCAGGAACAGAGACACATTTGGAATTCCATCACTGTATTATGGCTAATCAAATGTACCAGGTACGGATGACGTGCTTTTTCGACTGTCGGCATTCTCCGGGCCATACTCAAGATAAGTTACGGTGAGGGTTTTAGATCGTGAGTGATGCCATTTTTGGTGCCACGTTCCCCCCCTGAGATGAGTTTACATTCCAATGACTCTTTGTCACCCTCCCCGCCCCACATAGACCCGAGAATCGATGGGCTTGGGGTTCATTATAACTATTCATCGATCAACAACGGCCATGGTTACTTCCTTTGATGGCTCTCTTTGTCAGTTTCATCGAGGGATGGTTAACATGGCGCATGAGAGATAACAAGTAAGAATACTCGGTGGTTCGCCGAGGAGTTAGAGGAACGCGAAAGATGGATCTCATCTTTAAAGAACCCTCCCCCGTGGAATGGGTTACTGAGAAACTTAGATTCGCTTGATGCTTCACCCACATTCCTCTGTACAATTTACCGACTGGTTCACTCGTTTCTGATATCGAGGATGATCAGCCTTTAGCCTCATCAGCCTCATCGTGGCTCACATTATTTGCATACCTTCCGTTGCCGTGGCAGTTTTTTCATGTTTTGTTGACTTACTTATCTCGAGATACAAGGGCGCTGGTTAGGCTCTAAGGTCCTTTCGCTTGGAAACTTTTCTGAACCTTCCCAAGCTCCGAGGAGAAAAGAGAAAAACAGCTCAATCAACCCAGAGCGATTTCACAAGCTCGGAACTGCTACCCCCTATTCGAAGCCATGGCCTTTACGGCTGTTCATTATCCGACTGACAAAGACCAGGGGCATATTCCCTATTGGCCCGAAAATGAGGAGCTGGGGGTGGCAAGCGAAAACTTCTTTGACCAATTCGTCACCTTTGATGGCTCAGATCCCGCGGCGCTGGGCGGCGGGGGGAACTTGCTCGACGACCCCCCGAGCCCTTCTATCCTGCTCGAGTCCCTAAATGAGAGGCTTGCCAACTCGTCGGCCAGTGAGCAGGGCACGCAATCTGGGCAGGCCCAAAGCGAATCATCAGCTACATCTGTGTCGCTAGATATCCCCCTAGTATCTTGCTCCGAAGCAGCGCCTTTACAGCATTGCAAGTCTGTTCCAGCGGAGCTCACCAATCCTCTGCTGGCAGACCCTGTGTTGAGCGGTGGTTCGATTTCGGACTCGGAGTTGCTCCGGTTGGAAGGTATTTCTCTCAAGTCGCCAAACCCAAGTGCCACAGCGCCTTCGAGCCCGCCTTTTGCTACAGGTTCCCCAAGCCCGCGCAAACATAGCCGTGTTCTGGAGTCTATCTATGCTACATTCCGTCGGGCAACACACCGCTCAAAACCTCGGAAGGTCCATGATCCCCCAATGGAAGTAAATACGGGGATAATGATGCCGGAGATGTTCAAGAGAGGAGAGCATGCATCCTACGACTTGCCAGCCAGTCTTGATTTAAGCGATTTCGCAGATATTAAGCTAGAAGAGATACCGGGACCGGTAGATAGTCACGGTATACCCGTCTCGCCACCGCTTACCGGCCGGATCCCTCCCTCCCAGCACTCAAACGACGTTTTGAATTTCGTCAACGGCCATTTCGACGACCCATTCTGCGACAGTCTGCTAGCTCCACCCGCCACCATCATCCCAGCGGGGAAGAGTCACGATGCCAATCTGAACACACCCATCGACACCCCAGCTCTGAACGACGATCCCTTCTATGACGGAATGAGCATGCTAGACACCTCGTTCCGCCCCCAGCCCAAGCTGCGAAGCACAAGCTCAGCCGAGTGGCCGATGGAAGGCCTCCTGACCAGCGACACCAACGCCAACAACGTCTGGTCGTCCTCTCCCCCGGGAGCAGGCCCATCCTACATCCCCGACGGCGGAAACCCCATGGCAAGCCCCGGGTGGTGGGATCCGCCAAACGGCCACCACCGCAACAGCACCTCCCTCAACCTACCCATGCACAACCACCAACCGGACCTCCCCTACGAATACGGCACCAACGCCGACCTCGCCGGCCTCATGATCCACATGCCACAACCGCGCGCGCCGCCCGCCGCCGTTCTCAGCGCCAACGCCAACGACCCATACTACGCCAACGCGCCGCGCCAGCACCGCCGCCACTACAGCGAGCAGCGGCGTCCGCGCCCGCGCGCCCCATCGTCCGGAGCGCGCCACTACGCCGGGGGCGGCGGGGGCGGCGCCGCATACCCCCCGGGAACGCCGCTGACGTCGCCGCGCAAGGTCTCGTCCAGCTCGTCGACGGCGTGCTACACGCTGCGCGAAGAACCGCCGTCGCCTACGCCCGCGCCGCGCCACCGGTCCGCATCCGGCTCCGCGCTCGCGGTGCGCAAGCGGCGGTCGTGGCGCGGGCGCGCGAGCCTAGCCACTGAGCCTGGGGCAGCCGCGGCGCGGTCGGCCTCGTCGTCGTGTCGGCCCGGCGGGGGGTTCGACGCGCACCCGCACACGCCGCGCGCGATGCGGCGGGCTAGTCTAAACAACATGCGCGGAGACAGCGGTGGGGGGCTGTCGATCGAGTTCTGCAACTACACGCCGAGCGACAAGAAGGTGCTGATGAACGGGGTGGCGCCGAGCGGGTCGAGCAAGACGAAGGCGCGGCGCGAGCGCGAGGCCCAGGAGCACAAGCGCCAGATGGGCGAGGCGTACATGCAGGCCATCCGCGCGGCCGGCGGCGACGTCGATAAGCTCAGGCAGAACGGGTTTTTTAATAATAACGAGCAGGAGGCCTGGCAGGCCTGAGCTGATCGGGCTCTCTGGCACGGGGTGGGAGTTTATGGCTTGTTGGTTGGCTTGACGACGCGGGTGTACGAATAATGGCTGTGTACTTGTAATGTGTGTGTGCGTGCAATGTGCGTATGCGCGCGCGCGCGTAACCTCCTTTCTCCTGGCACTAATTACTACACACTCTACGCGTGGCGGGTGCATAGAATGCGCAAAAGTAGGTATCTAGGTGAGATTGTCATAATAGGCAGGGAAGGGGCCTACCTAATTAATCGAGCTACTATAAAAGTTTTAAAAGGGGTGGTTAGGGATCTTAAAATAAATTTATATTTATACTACATTGGATCAGACATTTGGAATATCCCCTGCGCTACTTATTTAAGTACATTGTCCTACCGGGAGGTGCTGATTATGTAATGCAGGGGATAGTTTGGGCACAGTGCCATATAGTACCGTTAGCACATGGGCCATTTAATCTGGCGTCGTTCCGAGTCCTGTTAGGCTTACAATCAGGGTGTTTAGAGAATCATGGTCTTATTCAATACTTTCCTATCAATTGGGACTTTACTGGTGTTCAATAGCACTTGACTTGATGACAACCTCGCAATATTCCGCGGGAAGACCTTGATTTGTGGCGCACTAGCATGATGTTCAAAGTCTGTTATCAACCCAGGTGGGGTATATGGTTTACCTAGGTAGGTAGTGATGGTTATGGCCGCAACATGTAGAAACAAATGGACTAGATTAAGATACCCATACCCATCCTCCGAGCGTGAGCACGATCTAATTTCCTACCTGCTACAGCTAACATCGTAGAATCCTCATGGCCGATGATATGTTTAATGAATATCAAGAATGGGCCTTAGGAAATCCATATTTTGTTACGACAACTCGATGGTAGCCGGTGGCTTGCTCGTCGTGTTGTAGAACACACAACTTACCCCCTCGACCTCATTGACGATCCTTGTTGATACGTCCATGAGGAAGTCCATGTCGAATTTGTACGCTTCAGCACTCATGAAGTCCTTAGTCTGAACGGCACGCAGCAAGCAGAGGTAACCTTCGTATCGTTTATCACCCTTTAGGATTGTTAGTCATTGGTGGCAGGAGAGGCAAATTATGGGGCTACTTACCATGACTCCTACAGCCTTGTTCGTGTCAATACCAGCGTAGGCCTGACTGATATCGTTATAGAGACCGGCTTCCTTGATCATGCTAATGAAGATCTTTAAACAGAGTTAGCACGAGTAATACTTAATGCGGACTAGAATAGGCAGTTAAACTGACGTTATCAGCCTTCCTCGCTATCTCTACACGTTCCGGGGTTACTTCGCCGAGAATTCGGATAGCAATTCCAGGTCCAGGGAATGGCTAATGAGAAGAAAGTTAGCAGAGTTTTCTGAATACACTGGTGTATACCCTTAGTCCAGTCTTCGAACAGCGCACACCAAGATAGCCTAGAACTTCTAGGGTTAAAGTATGACTTACATGTCTCATAACGAGTTCTTCGTTGATACCTAGCTCGCGGCCAAGGGCTCTAACTTCGCTATACCATCAAGGTTAGTATTATAGTGCATTGGGCTTGCGTCGCGATGGTATCGATCTTGGCTTAGTAGACTTACTCCTTGAATAACTCTCTGAAAGGCTGAAACGCGTTAGCTTTTATTTAATGCGAAAATTACGTCTTCTTACCTCAATTAGCTTGAGACCCTGCCCATCCATCATCCGTTGCGGTAGCCCGCCAACATTATGATGTGTCTAGTTTGTCGTCAGTTCCACACCTCAGAATAAGCGTATGTGATGCATAGAGCATACCTTGATAGTTGCAGAAGGGCCCTTGAAAGATATGGATTCGATGACATCCTAGTAAAAAAGAGTTAGACCATATGACTGACAGATGACAGAAAAGGGATTGGAAAATCCTCACCGGGTATAAAGTGCCCTGAAGAAACCACTGGACTTTTCCGGCGTTGGGCGTGTTTTCGGCGGCCTTCTCAATTTTGATCGCCTCTTCTTCGAAGATATCGATGAATGTGTTGCCGATGATCTTCCTCTTTTGCTCCGGGTCTAACACTCCCTTGAGTTTTGAAAGGAATATTTGCGAGGCATCGACAACAGTCAGGTTGATTCCTATATGCTCTCCAAGTGACTCCTTCACTTGCTGGCACTCGTTGAGACGCATGACACCGTTATCAACAAGCACGGCGTGAAATCTGTCGCCAATTGCCAGTTTCACTACGATGGCGGCGTTAGCAATCCATTTCAAGCATGAATTATAAAAGTGGAGACATCCGATTTTCTCATTCATGGACTCGATCGGGAAGGGGGATGAGAGCATAACGTACTTAATTTCGCGGCAACTGTCGAATCCACTCCACCGGAGACAGCTCCGATCACTTGGCCACTGCCTACAAGTTTCCGAATTCGTAAGACTTCCTTCTCAAGGAAATCCGTCATTGTCCAGTTTTGGTTGACAGCACAAATACCGACGGCGAAGTTCTTGAGAAGCTCGGTACCACGAGGAGTATGAGTGACCTCGGGGTGGAACTGTATACCGAAGATTGGCTTAGTCTCGTGCGCGATGCTAGCATGCGGCGAATTTTGGGTCGTAGCAATTGTACGAAACCCAGCTGGTAGCTGACTCAGCTTGTCACCATGGCTCATCCAGCTGCAACTTGGTTAGAGTAACTTATTAGACATCGCAAATTGGACATACTCACACTCGCATGCTGCCATTATCAGATAGACCTTCATAGAGTCTATCAGCATGGCCGCCACTTAACTGCGGTGTAAGGTCCTAACATATTACGAATGTTAGTAGCCCGGACTTAATAATTGAGAGACCTAAGAGGCCTAGTGAATTCGTACCGCTTGTCCATATTCTCGCTTGGTGCCTGCAACCACGTTGTCTTTACTCAAGTTCCATGCTATCTCTTGAAGACCATAGCATATGCCCAGAATAGGTACACCGAGCTCGATGAAAGCCGGGTCAACGTGAGGCGCATCGTCATCGTAAACTGAAAACGGGCCACCAGACAGAATGATTCCCTTTGGCGTCCAGCTGATATCCGACAGTTTTGTGGTACACCTGTATGATATATTGGTGAAAATAATCCTTAAAGCTTAAGAAAATGTAACCTACGGAAGCATCTCGCTGTAGATGTTTAATTCTCGCAGTCGTCTCGTAATGAGATGCGTGAACTGAGAACCGAAGTCCAGTACGAGAATGGTGTCGTAGGCATTGTGGGGGGCCTCAGCTTGCTCAATTGAAGCCGACATCTTGAATGGGGATTCTATATATCGAAAAGTTTAAAGAATCAGTCCGAAGATATTTTCCCTTACGTTTGATGGCTTTATGGCGACCCCAAGGGCAAGTGGAAGCGTTTGTTATCTCACAGATCTGGCCGAGAAAAAAATATTGTCGAGGGGTTCACTCAGAATTTCTTATCGGGCTATCTTATCAATCCTAAAACGGCTTAGCGAGGGGTAACTTGTTAAAGTGGTCCACTCACTGACTCAGTGACTCATTAGGTAAGAATGCGCTTACATAAATGACATAAAAAGTGGAAGCAGGTACTTAGGTACTTCCAAGCTTTAAAAAGGGGTTAAACTCTCAGTTTATATAACATTGCTTGAAATGAAATGAATAACGTGGTTCTTAGATTCTAAAATCCTTTTGTATTTATTTGACACGCAGTGTTATTTATTAGGTACGAAAGTACGAAGGCCATATCCAAGTTTCACACGGTTCTTGCCAAATGCGTGATTAAATCAGCAATTGATCGGTACTGTGGATCAGCCTCAAACTAGGTACCTACTGTAAACCTCAGGCCTAATAGTGATCTTTCCGCTAAAATTTAGTGGTTAACCGCTATAATCCAAGGCACTCAGCCACTGAGACAAAGCTTCTCACAGTGCACAAAGGCCTCCAGGCTCATGGAGTTTACACGGCTTTAATCCCTCGCTGTCAGTCTCTTATACCTCGGAATCAACTATCTAATATTCAAAATAATGATGTAAACGTTGTATCATCGAAGTTGCAGTCAATAATTATAACTCTATCGTCCCTAGGCCAGAAAAGAGACCCATCTTCCGTTAATACACAATGACTCGCGCTGTTCTGTCCAATCCAATCTCGTGGTATGAAGTAAAACTTGCTACAGGTTTCTCCGTGGCTAAATGTGGTGTTAATCGAATAACTCCAAAGCCAGAAATGGCGATCTAAGAAAATCAATTTCGACCCGTGGATAATTCCTAGAGGTATATGGATTTGAGAAGATATTTCTTTTGGGATTCGGGAAACCTCTAAAGAAGGTAGATATGTCTCATTGTCGTTGTTAGGTAACTTGGCGATTAAACTAATCATAGAGTCATTTTCAATCACACCCTTAGGGAGGATTTTGTGAGTATGGAGGAGAATGCTACTTCCATCCCGAGTCAGGATAGCATTGCTGATTACTCTGTTGGACTTGGTTTCTCCATTTAAAGATAAGTTATCGTCGATCATCTTTTCAAGTTCCGAGGTATTATTTACCCCTGTCTCAGACACCGAGCTGTGATGTATGTCATGATATGGCATAGAATACAAGTTCTCAATTCCTGTCCATGTGTAGGCGTGCATTTCTAGCGCCCCGTATGCTAGAATGGTATTTTCTTCCGTGGGGTGACATAACCACTTGCTTTTACTACGCTTCACAGCAAGATTAGAGCTGGTTTGAAGATTGCCGTCTTTGGTGGAGCAGACAAAACATTCTTCTTCTGTCAGGATGAAAAGTCTTTGTCCATCATGATTAAGGATTATTTGTTCGATATTGTGACCGTTGAAATTGATGTGTGGGGAAGGTAGGGATGATATAGCAACGTTCTTTGTGCCGTGCCTGTCAAGGACTTTGACTTGAATATCGCCGGCGAGGTCTGCGACGGCTACGTAATTCCCATTCTTACTCCACTTGATATGGGTCACGGGGAGAAAGTTATAAAAACGTGCGAATTCAATCCCCTCGAGATTTCCCCTCCGGAACAAGGTCACAGTTCCATCTTCGTAGCCGACGCAATACAACGTGTTGTCCGGAGCTAGGGCAAATGCAGTCACTACTTCGAATCGACCTATCCACTCCTCCGAGAATTTAGATAGCGCCGTGGACGATTGATCTTCGCTATTGGTGTCGTTGATATGTTCCTCGGACTCCAAGAAACGGGCGAGACTATTTGATTCCCAGGCGTTAATCGACCCATCGCGAAGATCGTAGAACCGCCGACTATCGGGGCTAAACGATAGTTCGGTCACTAGGTTCTCTGATGAAAGCTGATAGATAACTCTAAAGTTCGCGAAATCCCAGACACGCACTGAGCCATCGCTACTGCTAGTCGCAAAGAGCCTCCCATTTAGACTTGCCGTAATCTCATCTGCAGTCCAACGTGTCCCAGCCTCGATATTTTCGTCGGTTATGGGGTGCCACTTGAAAATACTTCCATCTTTGTAGATGCCAAGAACATGACCTGTGATTGGATTCCAGGCCAATCGGTCCACTGCGAACCAATTCGACGATCGTCGGCGTAAATCCTTCACTCTTTTGCATCTATTGATACAGCGCCCATCGTGGAGCCTCCAGACACAAAGGGGGGCACCCCTATATGATACAGCGACTTGTGTTTTGTCGCCATTGAATTTGAGGCAAATCGGAGAGCTGAATAATGTTCCATCAAGCCGTGCTGTGTCTTTCAAGAGACTCGGATTCAATATTTGCCATCCACTGTCGAAGTTGTCGCATTCAATATGCCTTATAATATTGTCATCACCGCCAAGCAGCAATTTGCGGTCATTTTTGGCGAAGGTTATAGTCAATGCCTTAGTATATGGAGGATTTGCCGTCGACGTGAGTAGGTCCCCTGAAGGAATAGTCCATATTTTGGTGCTCTTCATTCCGTAACTCGCTAAGCTAGTACCGTTTCCATTCAAAGCCATAGCTGTCACTGGTTCCCCATGTGAGATAGTCGTAATCTCTAAGAAGTTTAACGAATCCCACACGTGTACTATCCAGGTAGAGTCAAGGACTGCTACGTGTTTACCAGCACAACTAATCTTCAAAGCTTGAGCATTTTCAGGAAGAATATGGCGGCAAAGATGATCACTCCACTTGGTACATTCATTCCCGACGACTTTGATTTTTGTCGAGGAAGCAAATTGCTTATAAATCATGGACTCTGTAGGGCATAACTCTGGGATAATCTCGTACAACATTCCTGGCTTTGAGATGATAGTTTGGGGAAATTTACCGACAAGCTTAATGAGATCGGTAGCCCACTTAAGAACAAACTCGAGATCTAATGAACGGTCAAGGGTTTGATTCCCCACGGGATTTTGACACTCTATGTTATGGACAAAAGATGTTATAACTTTCGAGGCTGTGATTAGAACTTCTAGTTGTCGAAGCAGTCCTATTGCGTGGATCCAAATCAGCGCAGAAGGGCCGCGGAAAAACTTCACAAGCAAATCAAGGCATTTGGAACTAGTGGTGTTGCTTTGGCCTAAATGAAATGACCAGTTGACCGCGGAGTAAAAGACAAAGGGCTCGCTCGTTTGGAGAGCATGTTCACCTTGCGATAATTTCCATCGAAGTTCCGGATCCTCTAACACCCGTAGAGTATTTATGAGTAATTTCTCATGAGTCCACTGGGGGTGAATTAAGAAATTCTTTGAAGAGTTCATGAAGTAATCACGAGCCGTATAATGCAGTAAACTGACTGCATTGCTTTCTTCAACTCTTATGAACTGTCCACAAGCGTCTTTAATCGTTCTCTTCAAGTCAAGAAATCCTTGAAACTCCGGTTGAAGTGCTTGTGAAATCTCTTTCAAATTAAGAGGACGATGAGCACAAATACACCATTCAAACAGAGTCCTTATGAGCCGGTTGGTAGACCCCCTTGTCGAACTAATGAGACTCTGTTCCATCCGTTCATAAAGCTGGGTCATGTCGTCTGGTATATCTTCAAGAACATCATTGATGTCCTCTTCTGTGTGGCATCCCATAATCTCCTCTAGCACTAGTTTAGCCCAGAGAAAGTTTCCTTCTGAACGTGTTACGATGATCTGAATAAGCTGCTGGAGAAATTGCTGGCTACCACGCATGTGCTTGAGTTCCCGCTTAATTAGGAGTTCAATATCTCCATGATTATGGCCGCTACCTATCTTCTCTAATTTGGTGACAGGTACAATATCCGAAAGCTTATCCATGTTGATGGATATTGAATCTGCATTTCGGCTTAGGATAAACACTCGTAGAGGCGCTTTCGCATTAAGTAGGCTCATGAGGCACTGCAAAAGAGATTTCGGAGCGTCTGACTCATCTAGGGCGTCAATGACCCAGTATATCGGCTCTCGGTATTCTATATTGAAAAATAGATGTTCGAATGTGTTCCGCCAAACTAAGAAAGGGTCTCCGGAGTCAAGACTCAGGCTTTCTGCCGACGAACCGTTTAACGCCTTCCTAAATTCAGGTATATCCTTTGCGAGTTGCATTGCAAGAGAGACTAAACCTCTCGCAATGGAACGTTTATTTTGATCAGAGTACTTGAAATGGAAGAACTGGCACGGGAGACCCAACTTTCGAATGTGGTTGATGAGGAATGCTGATAGTACTGATTTTCCGTTACCTGGTGGGGCGCTAAACCACAGTATGCGGGATTCGAGGGATGGCTCGAGCCAGGAAATTATTTCTGTTTCGCTAAGAAACCACTCGCATGTGTTGGGAATCCATAAACGCTTTAAAGAATCGTACTCGTCTTCAGTATCAGAGCAGTCACGGAAGAGTTCTTGGATATTCGTTGCAGTTTGAAATAGTTTTGTATCAGCCCCTTTGATTGCCGCCCGATTGAATTGTGCTGCTAGAAATTTAATAGCATTTTTGACGTTAATGTAGTTGGGATCAGTTGGACTTGAATATTTACAGACATCATGATGATCGGCTTGTAAGGGTTTGGATATTTCAGCCGGATAGCCTAACACAGATGATTCTTTTTCTACTACCATGATCTTCTTGGGTCCGATAGAGGTTGCCAGAGTTTCGTAGAAAGACCAAATGGAAAGTTTTGGTGCCAAGTGACGGAATTGTTCGTTCAGTTCTTCGATGGCAGGAGAACTCTTATATAGGTCTGAAATGAAGTTTTTGGATGATTGAAAGGAAATAGCGAGGAGGTTATTCAGAATCTCTGCTAAATTGGTGCCACGATGAGGAGTAGACAGGAATATAACAGCAGATATAGAGGAGATTATGCTTTTGTAATTTTCGTCAAGAAACCCCAGAAGATAAGCTTTTTTGAAGACCAAGCCTCCCATACTATGGACGACGAAGATGATAGGATTCTTCCCAATATCTAGATCAGCTCCATCGTCGTCTCTTGAAAATCGCATCTCGAACAATAGTTCCTTAGCGAAGTCAGTAATGCTCGCTATGCTTCTTGTTGCGCCCCGCCAAGCCGCGTTGTAGCCGAATGTCAAGATGCGAGCTTTAGCAATGTCGGGTTCAAACGGTAGCCATAACCCGGGCCAAAACAAAGACGGATCATGGTTCTTTGACCAAGTCCGTTGGCTATGACCCCCAAGGCCATGGACGAAGATAATGTCGAAGGAGGCAAACTCCGGCTGATGAACCACGTGAAGGCCCAGGCCAGAAAATGAAGGAGACGGGCTACGACGGCTAGAATTAGAGCCAGTGTTTAATAATGCGCCCAAGAGCTCTCCTGTTCTTCCGCGAGATGGATTGGATTCAACTGGGTCTAAATTTGGGGTCTTCCTTGAACGGAAGCGCTTGAGCTTTAGATCTATTAGTTCGCGACGTGGAAGAAATCGATTCAGAATAATCACTTACCATTTTCAAACGTGGCCTGAAGCTACCGGCATTAACTTACTCAAAACTGAGAAATGTTGGAGTTTTGGAATACTCTACTAGGTATTATTTAGAGTAGGACTTAGCGGGGCTATATTTGGATATTATCATGCCATAGTAAACGAAGAAAATCCGATGTTAGGTTGAATCTGTTGGCGATGCAGGCTCTGCACCCCGGTCCACAAACCCCCCCTCTTCGCCCCACGATCGTCAATGCAGGCTGTTGGTTAGGTACATCAACCAATAGCAGACCCTAGAATCTCTGTGGCGCATAATACTACCACCCAACGGCATTGGCCTTTCGATAAGTACCTACCTAGATACCTAGGTGCTGAGAAGGGCGATGCGCCACGCTCCCCTACATCTTCATGACTTTAGAGAGAGAAGTTAATATCAGTCTCTAACTTAAGAGTAATCGTTCGGGAAACCATAGTTTGACCAAGTATCAGCATGGATACTACTCTCCAAGCCCTCATAGATTATTCTCAGGGAGCGTCTCTTCCATTTACAGAAGAGTTTCGGGTCGACGACAACGTCCTTTCCAAATTTCCGAAAAACACAAAAGTTCTATCCGCTAGGTTAGTCGTTTTCGTACGTCGGAATGGACAGTAACGGCCCGGTTACACATCAAACTCCCCGACGAGTCTGAGGAATGGTACTTTCTCAAGTCTGCCCCTGAAAACCATGGCCGTAGGATGATGGAAGGTGAGTTCTGTGCGATGTCCGAAATATATAAATGGGCCCCGGATCTGGTCCCTAAGCCACACTCATGGGGAAAATACGCAACCAAGGACCTCGACGCTTACTTTTTTCTTTCTGAATATGTTGATATGAATGAAAGCTTGCCGGCCCCAAACCAATTGTGTGCCAAGCTAGCTCACCTTCATCGTGAGAGCCGGTCCCCAAATGGTCAATTCGTTTTTCATGTTACAACTTGTCAAGGCCGTGTGCCTCAGCAAGTTTCTTGGGAGAAAAGTTGGACAAGGTTTTTCACCAGGCTTCTTAAGAATGTGATCCAACTAGATTCTAGCGTTAACGATCACTGGGAAGAACTCAATCAACTGGAAGAGCAACTGATCTCTACTGTTATCCCTCGATTGCTAGACGTCCTGGTTGAGGGTGGCAGGACGATAAAGCCTAGTCTAATCCACGCCGATCTTTGGGAAGGCAACAGTGGCACCGCTTCTAAGAACGGCAATGTTGTTATATTTGATTCTGCCGCGTTTTATGCTCATAACGAGATGGAAGTCGGCGATTGGCGATGCTACTATAACAAAATTAGTAACCCGGCTTATACGAATGCTTACCTTTGCCACCATGGTCCAAGCGACCCTGAAGAGGAATGGGACGATCGAAATCGGCTCTATAGTAGGTATCTATTACAACGTTATTTATTCCGTCAACCATCTTGGACAGGGAAAAGCTGTACGTCAACTGTAAGTTGTCACAATATCTGGATGCGGAGCAGGTAAATGACTTATAAAGGACCAGTGCTTATTCTGATATGCATTATCTTATTGATAAATATGCCCCCTTCCCTCCCGACAAAGGACCTCCGAAACTAGACCAAACCCAGATAGTACTTACATCTATCGGTCGAGCGAAACCACACATTGGATTGATACTGTTGTGGTTCAAATGTTCCTAACTTATATGTCTGGGATGTAGCGCTAGGTCAACTTTCATAGGTATAGAAGTGAATTGGACTAGTTAGCTTGCCAGGATAATCATTTCTTAGGAATCTTATGGACATATACATCCTTAGTTCATTGTTAGGAAGATTACTCACCCATTCAAAAACTCACGCATGTTGAGAAAGCTGTTAATAAATGCTTGAGGTTAGCAGGTTTTACATAGGGACAAGGAAGCCCTTAACTAAGTCAAGTTTGCAAGTGCATGCCAAATTATAGATGGGTCATACCTGGGTAGTTATACCAAATTAAAAGGATATTTGATTTACTTCGCATTTACATTGATTTATTTAATTCGGAGAGATTATCTCATGATTCTGACAAGGAAAAGTCACCCTTTCAGTTTATGTGAGTGGATATATACTAAGAGGCCCTGAAACCATTTCACTCCATTTTCTTCTTAACTTGATGGTTTTATTCCTTTCCTAACTGTTGATCCCCTTAGCCTTGGAACATCCTGTCCACTTGTTGCAAAGACTCATGGTAGCCTGAGCTTTCTCGTCGCGACGACATAGTTGGCGAGAGGTTAAAGCGGGTACCAACCTAGGTATTTTAGGTGGTTACGAATCAAAGGAAACTCAAAATATCATATCGTTAAATAGAAGAGTACGTTCAAGACCAATGCTAATATTGGAACATTATCAAATTGAGGAACGATTCGGAAATTTTCATTCTGCCAAGATATCAAATAGCCTAAGAATAGGATAAGATGTCCATAACTAACACCATCTCTCCTATACTAACGTAATAGATGAGGTCCCATTACTCATAATCGACCCGCTAGTAAATCCTTCTGTTGCGAGTATCACTAAGACATAAAGTTAATATACGTTCTAAGTAAAAAATTAATTTGGGGTCCAATAAAAATAAAGCTCCTTACTATAATCATGGCCTCCCAATTGCATACCAAGGTTTGACCATGCTTCGAAGTGCTTCCCTGTAGTAATCATTCCTCCAACTCTTTGGTCAGTGCGGATAGACCAATACTGCTGAAAGGTTGCCGTGCCGATTATCGAAGGTTTATTGACACGGGTACTCGTATACACAGTGTATGTTCCCTCATCGAATGTGAAGTTGCCCTTCTCAGTCCACGGCTCATTAGGGAGCAAATCTCCATGCGCATCCACGATGTAGTATTCGATGAGCGGGTTCCTTGTCCAGCCGTATAAGGACAGATAACCAGGACCCTTGGTGTCGTAGGTGCCTGAATAGTTGACCGCCCTAGACAGTTCTGTCAACTTTTGTCTATAATTATTTCATTGTCTACTTCCTTGAACGCGCATATAAGTACTAACCTGTTACCGCCTGGGCTCCACCCCTTTCCACACACGAAGCCGCTTGACCCACCGCTGCTCTGCCAAGTCACACTATATGTGCTTCCACCACCATTGTTGCATTGAAAAGTCCCTCCACCCTCCGACCAAGAAGACCAGAAGTAGCCGCCTTGTCGAGCTTGGATGGCATTACTCTCTTCACCGTGTAAAAGATCACCTAGTTGAGGGAGAGATCCGGAGGGCGCTGAGAAGACCCTTGGAATCAAGGCAACAGCCGCGAGAATGAAAGAGGACAACATTGTTTACGAATTTGTTATTATTGGCGATATCACCTTTTTCACTTCATGAGAAGATGGTCTGCTACTTATATATCTCTCCATGTTTGGCTCTTTACGGAGTTCCACGTTCCTACAGGCGATCATGTTTAGCCTGAAGGCCTCGTGGGCTTCTAGGATCAGTTCTGGATAAGACTTCGACTAAATTGGTTGTAACTCCCCTCATTATCAGGGCCAATTGGAAATTTATCCCATGAGCTTGATGTGGCAAGCAAATACTTGATTCTACTGTAGCTCACATGCGTGTCCTCGGATAACTGTCACACCTAGCCCCGGACATTCGGAATAGACCTGGGGTACAGCGTTCGAGACCTGCCAGACACATCTAGCTACTCCAAGTTAATATCTATAGGTCGTCAAATCAATATGGGGCAATGTAACTTAGATTAGTTATCAGGTTATTCGATGTTTTACATGATACGTCAAGCGTCTTCCAACCCGAACGAGCTTCCGGTACAAGGGTCATTTCACTCGACGTACCACAACTATTGCTAACAATAGCCTTACAAATGAACAAATCAAGCCTAGTAATTTGAAATCTTAGTTTGCCTAGTAATAAAGGCAAACTACAGTCATTACATCTCAAGATTATGGAGGAACGGATAACCTGACTCAACGTAACCCTAACCCTAACCCTCTATCGACATAAGCCCCTTCCTTAATGGAACAACGATTTATTAGCCCGCATTCCGCCAAGTATTCTTAAACTCTTTAACCGATTCCTTGAAGTTATCACTGCGGCTCTTTTCGCCTTTTCCCTTTTTTCCTGGATTGTACCACTCCAAAGAGTCGCGCGAACACGGTTAGCTCGACACGAAGGAATTTTTTACAACATGTAGGATTTCAGGTAGTCCTATTAGCTGGAGCAAGTCAACTTCTAATTGAATGCTGACAATAATAAGCGGCACACAAACTCCACTGAGACTATCAGTGTGATAGAATATGTTTATCTTCGCCCCCACAACCAAGCAAGTCTTTTAGATAATTTAAGTTTCAAGTAGGTACGTTACATAATTCCCAAGTAACCAAGATATATATTTATCTAAACTAGCATCAGTGGCGTCATTCACCCCGTTATCGTACATGATGCGGATGCCCGTATAATAACTGATCAGGTTTTCATATAAGAAAACGTGAATAAGTACCCAGTCTGGTTTAACATGTTCCCCGAAACTGACTTAATGATATTGAGGCCGTCCTACGTTGGATCAGTAAGTTTCATCAAGACAGCCCTTTATGGAACTTACGAGGTATCGATATATGGAGGAGTTGGTAAGATAGCATGACTGCTTTCTTCCATTTCTGCATCTCTTTTCCTAATCTGAGCAATAAGAGGAAAGTTAAGATGCTCAGAAGAGAGAGAAGAACCACAGCCCCCGAACGTTGGAAGGGGACAAGGAGACTTGGTTCCTCAATAGTTTGTGGCGGTAGCATTATGAGGTAAGTATGTGGGTCTACTAGCAATTTGAAAGGGGGGTTCTGAGGGTGACATATCCCTAGATATATGCTGGGAATATGAGTATTGATGTTGATTTATTTCTGCGACAGCATAGTTTCCTATAAATAGGTTGGATACGTACCAATATCGAATAATGGTTTAGTTTCTCGTTGGAGGTAGTAATTGGGGGCGTAGGGCAACACTGCCGCCTAAAATCTCACAGTTGGGTTGCTTCGTACCATCTCATACTCGTTATCTTTTATTGGACGATCAATCGTCGAATCAGTAACTCACCTGCACTCCGCCATCAGCCCTCAGGAAGCCGTCCAACGTTGTCATACCCGAGCAATGCAAGAGGGTCGAGCTAATGTGACCCAAATCTACCACCTGATAATTGAATAGGAGCATCACATCAGCATAGTGGCGAGTCTCGAGTATCGAGGCTTCAGCTATTTTGCAATACATAATGTATCTTGAGTAACATGTGCAGCTTCAGCCTACCTCATACTATTCGTAATTACAACTTTCCTAAATTACATTGTTATTCTTATGATCCGTGATGTCTACGGAAGCAATGTTTGTCCCTGATACGCTGACTTATTATTCTGCGCCCTTCACTATGTGGATCTTTCTCATCTCTATCATACCGATTCTAGCCTTTATCGGCTCTACTCTTAGCTTCACGACTATTGCGAATAGGAAAGGGGAGGACAAACTACCCCCAACCGTCCCCTATGTTGACCCGCTACTTGGTCATGCCTTTTCATTAGCTTGGGACCCTGCTAGCTTTATTGCGAAAATTCTGTATGTTTGAACCCCGTAAGACCTTCATCCAGTATTTACGACTGACATACCTCGGAGGGCCGATTACGGTTGGCAAAAGCCTTTGAAGATCTACGCTGCTTGGATCCCCCTGACGATGATATCCAACCCAACCCACATTCAAACAGTCTTCCGATCATCGAAATATTTGACAAGCAAGCCGTCTTTACTTTTTGCTTTGAAATACCTCTTGAATACTCCACCTAGTATTATCAAGTCCTACGCTAGGGATGATTCCGGCATGGCTGCAAAGCCGAACAAGGGAAGCACCGTCGAACATGCGGATAGAATCCAACTTCACCAGGCCCAAACGGCACGGAGATTCCTCTCGGGTCAACACCTTGTTCAAACGGCAGAAAGATATGTGGCTACATTCAAGCGCAACTTGCATGCCTTGGCCAAGGTGAACACAGATGACTGGGTAGAGTTTCCCGATCTGTATCAATTCCTTCAAATCCAGATTACGCGGGCATCCATAGAAACGATCATGGGCTCCAAGATACTCGAGATGAGCCCCAGGCTCATTGAAGACTTCTGGGAGTTTGACATGAGCGTACCTCAGTTCACACGCTGTCTCCCACGCTGGCTCATGCCTTCAGCATACCGGGCTCGGGATCGGTTACTGAATAGTATCAAAGAATGGCACGCTTATGCCCATGCGAATTCGGACTGTTCAAAGACTAACGACGAAGACCCTGAGTGGGAACCCTACTTTGGTAGCAAGTTGATTAGGGCGAGGCAGGAATATTCCCTCAAAACATCGTTCATGAATGCTGATGCCTGCGCATCTGAAGACCTCGGGCTCATGATGGCGTATGAAAACCCCGACACTCTCCCCACACTTACCGATGCTAACAAACGTGTAGATCTAACTCAAATGCAGTCACGAGCGCGTTCTGGTACATCTATGAATCTTTGAGAGATACCGATCTTCAAAAGCGGATGGTATCAGAGGTTACCTCGTGCACCGGACCAACCGGGCTTGATACCTCGAAACTCTCTACCCAGCCCTTGCTGCAGTCTGCATATGCCGAAGTGCTTAGACTCCGTATAGCGATTGCGATGACCCGGACAAATGAATCGGACGATTTTCGCCTTGATGGATATCGCATTCCGAAGGGTAATCCTCTGATCATCTTCAGCCGGACATCAGCTTTGAATGCGGACGCATGGACCTTGGCAGGTAGACCACCCACATACAAGACGCCTCTAGAAAACTTCTACGCAGAGCGCTTTCTCGTTCCCAAGAAGTCTGCCGAGACGGGTCAGAGCAACGGGAATCCTTCCAATCTCACCTCTGCAGGCACTGAATATGAGTTCTCGTTGGAGGGAACTGCCGGATGTTGGCTACCCTATGGCGGAGGTGAACGCATGTGTCCGGGGCGTCATTTTGCCAAGACTGAGATTATCGGCACGTTTGCGTCACTGCTCAGCCAATACGATCTGGAGTTGGCGGAAACAGACCCGGTCAGGGTGGAGGCAGATCTAAGGTACTATCCAACAGGAGGTCTGCCCCCTAAAAGTAAAGTACCATTCCGCATTAGGAAGAAGCAGTTGGGGGGCACAGATCTTTAAGGCTGACCATCGGTGAAACCATCCCGCGCGCCTTTGGGGCGCCAATATCTTTAGAATATAATTCGTGTCTCAAGCATCTGTAGAAATACTGTGAATCTGTGATCGGTTGGTTAGGAGGTAGTTATGACTTCACCTACCGTAATTAGGCAGTCTACTGTAAACGTTGCCATGGAATCCTTCTACCTACCCCAATGCGACGCTAGGTAGGCAGGCTGTGATAAACTCAGGAAAGGAAAACTGACCGCCTCGTAAACGCCCATGCATTGTAGTTGCATCGCATCCAACTGCATTTATCTAAGAGCGTAAGGCTACATATCTAATAAAGTTACTCGACAGATTAGCTACAGCCATAGCGACGAGACTGAGGACCTGCGCGGGCATACCCCCTACCCCCTACCCCTTACCCTTGTCCCTGCCCCTGCCCCCATATGCAAGCTGCATAGCCCCTGTTAAGTAGCATTTTGACAGCTGATAGATCTACACCCTCGCGATAGGGCGGTAGCACTTCTTACTGCATACCTGCATATCTCGGCCATGCGACATACACCTCCCTGCCGGTCCCATGTCGGGATGACATATCAGGTCTTTTGTAGCACTTTCCTGTGCCAACCATCCGCATATCGTATCGTTCTGGATTATGGGGTAGTACAAAGAATCAGCCTACTGACACCCTAACCGAACAGCTCTCATGGCTGGTATTGGTGCTCAGGCTGTGGCTTGATATAGCATGAATCGAGAAACGATGACTGGCCAAGAATGGAGGATTATATAGGGTAACAGTGTGTGACACTCCTCACATGTCTATTCTTTTCAGCTCGTAGGTTGACTAGTAGTGTTCTAGAAAACCGTAACGTCGAGCTATAGGGACTGTAATCATCACCTACTCATACATTCCCCTCTAATATCTAAAGCTAAAAGCCTCATCGTCCTCTTTACAACTTCACCGTCATCTTAGCTGATTGCGGTCAATCTTCTCCAATTTCTTACTCTACAAAGCTCTATTGACCTAACCTAAACTGCCACAGAAGAGAATGGATCTCAGCAATATACCAGCCATACCGCCACCAGATGGAGTGACGCCGAATTTTATAGACCCCTACTCGCTTGCCCTGCCCGGCCGGGTAGTTATAGGAGTGACATTGCCATTGATAGTTATCAGTGTAGCTTCACGTCTCTATACGCGCATATGGATTACTCGTGCTACAGGCGCTGATGATTGTTAGTTGTATATACCTATCATATTATTCCTTCGAGTTAGCTAATACCCCCTTTAGATCTCTGTCTCGCGGCTACAGTGAGTGTACACACCCAACTTCTAACAGGTAACCCTTTGGCTAAAGCTCCCTTTAGGCAAGCGTAATCGCTTACTGCGGCGCGACACTTTCGAGTAAGTTCTGCAGGCCAAGTTGAATTTTATCTCGCCTTTTCACCTCTGACTTATACAGTCCTCGGATCGCCCCTGGGGCCCCATCAATGGGACGTCCCATTGATTAAAATCACCCCCAAGTTTATTCAGGTATGAACGGCTGTTTAATTCTACATGAACTATCCAGTATGCTAATTTCCAATGGCATCAGGGATGTATAATAGTCGCCGACCTCTACTCTTCCAGTGCTATGCTCCTCAAAACGTCACTACTGGTGCTGTATCTGCGCATGTTCCGCGTAGACAAGACGGCGAATATCTTGATATGGATAGGAATCATTCTTATCGTGCTCTTCTACAGCGCCTGCATTATCGGCACGTCATATCTGTGCAGGCAAAGCCAATGGCCGAGCAACGCCAGCCCAACCGAGTTTCTGATCCTTCAAAGCCAGAGCGGCTGCAACCATCCCCAGCTTAATCTCGCCGCCGGCCAAGGTGTCTTTAGTACCGTCTCGGATCTCTACGTGCTGGTCATACCGATCAACTTGATCTGGGGTCTACGGTTGCCGCTCCGCCGGAGAGTGGGTATCTGTTCGATTTTCCTCGTGGGCTTGCTGTACGATACCATTCCCCCGTTCCGAAAGTACCTAGAGGCTGACAATATCATTTAGTGCTACGGGTTGCTCTGTAGCTACCTTGTACTCCCGTTTTCACCAACGGAACTCAATTGACTTTACATACGACTCTGCCTTAAATATGATCCTCGGGTATGATTGAGAATCACCCCCTCAGACCATTTACCCCGCTAACATTCTGCTTATTAGCGGCATGGAACTCAATGTGGGCGTCATATGTAGTTGCATGCCGGTGGGTTTCATAATGTACAAACGCGTCTCAACAAGCTCATGGACATACATCAGGCACTTCTTAAGGACGCGCCGATCTGGAAGTGGTGACTCTACCGTCGTTGGCAGCGGTGGTGATCATAAGCTCCCAGGCAGCTCCGACGGACTGCAAGACAAGCTACCTGACGTCCCCCGTGCGACATTAACTGGACTAAGGACGTTATTAAGGGGAGACCGTACCGTAAAGCCTCAGGGGATGACGGAGATGTCGACTTATACCGAGCTTCGGTCTGTTGACGAGGAGTATCATGCACAGCTAAAGAGGGCTTGGGCTACAGGATCCACCCCTTCTCGAACTCTCCACAGTGAGGGCAATGCGTCCTTGTCTATTGCGCGGCCTACCTCAGAATCGCAGCAAGTTTGAACTATGATAATTTAATCTGACTTCACTAAATTTGGGAGGATAGAGTTCAATAGGGAGAAATGATGCCTATGTGTATGAGCAATGGGGCGGGCTCAAGCGTGGGGCTATGGTCTCTTTGATTCAACGCGTATACATAATCAGAATGACGAATCATAATCCGATATATAAATACATTTCATTCACTTATGTATCTAAAAACCTACCTAGACAACGTGTTCCTCGTCATCTTGTAAAATGTGGAATATCCTTATTTCGTTGAATACTGGGTTAGGGTTAGGGTTATTACCCCTCCACCCCTACCCCTTTACCCCTTTACCCCTTTACCCCTTTACCCCTCATTTGCCATCTAGCAGATGTTGTTGCGACGATTGCCCTCCGTACAGTCACAACGGAGTACTACAACATACAACTTTCATTGGTATAAAGAAAATAAAGGAAAATATCAATAGCATATTTCATACTAGTTCAATCATACCGATTGAGAATACCATGAATTACTTGGGATCCTAACTATCATGTCTTAATTCCACTCGCCGTTGTGTCTTCAGCCCCTGCTGCGGCGCGATTACATAATCCACAAAAATCCCCATAAATAATAGGGGGTAAGCGAAATTTAACCCAAGTCCACTACTCGACAATTCCTAGAATGTCTAACGCGCCCCATTTCACCAAAACGTCTCTCAAGACGCCCCTCTCCGCCCCTTGGGCACTCTCGCAAGCCAGTATATGACGAACGTCATCAGCACGTTGAAGAACACATACACGACCATGAGCCCGACGTCGCGCCACCCGTTCGCCGTGTTCATACCGAAGCTAGCCAGGATGGAGTTCACGTCCGCGTACGGGCAGTACAGGCAATCCGCGCTAGCGAGCGGGTTCAGGACCTGCCCGCCCGCGTCCCGCGCGAACGGCGCGAGGTACTCGCCGCAGGTCGACGCCCCCGCGCCGGGCGGGAGCGGCAGGTGAAGCAGCTCGACGGAGGAGCACGTGATGCGCGCGTCGGCGAGGCCGGCGACCGCGAGACCCTCGAGGAAGTATGTCAGCGGCGAGACGCGGTACATGAAGATCCAGAAACCGGGAAGCTGGGTGGGCGAGGCGAGGATACTGTAGATCAACTTCCGTTAGTATGTGTAGAGAGAAAGAGAGAGTAAATGGTAAGGATGGGTACGTACCCGCAGAACACGAGCGCCAGCCAGTAGAACAGCGTGGCTAGGTGCATTGCCATGTCCGGATGGTCGAAAGCCGCAGCAAACGCGTGAGATATCGTGCTAGACCATAGGTTGAAGAGCCATATAAGTAAGAATGACATCGCACCTCGTTCCGCAGTGCCGAATGCGGAATTTCCGTTGAGCGCTAGACCTGTGGGATAGTACCATGCTGCAAAGATGGGGACGGCGATGATAGTCTGCCACAGTAACTCCACGAGGACATTGGCTGCAACGAAGACGACCCACGCGTATGATTTTGAGTTGCGCTCTCGAGCTTCGAAGAGAGCTCGCCCGTTGATGAAGTGGGGGATTACCAATTGATCCACACAACTGAAAAGTTGGGTAATGAGGAAAACAGAGAAGAGAAGGTTGACCACGCCCTGAAAGTCAAGAGGGCTTTTGTAGAATGAGATACCGTTCACAAGAGCCTTTACAGGGTTAGCAAGATATCCGCAAGAGCTACAGGCCATGCAACTTGAAGGTAGGTATATAACTCACGAGACAGCTAGACAAAGCGATTTTAGATATGAGGTAGGCGGGGTCGCGCCACTGGTCCTGGAAGATTCGCTTCGATACGATAATCATCTGCTGGAAAAGAGATACCGCATACTCCCTGCCGTTACTATCAGCTGTAGATAGTAGTGGCTTGGCCAATGTCAAGTCGGGCTTTAACTCTGTCAATTGGCGTAGCACTTCTCGTTTGTGTGGACTAAGGTCCCATTTCTCGGACCAACGCGACGTCTCGTCATTATGCTGTGTGTCGGACTTGGGCAGGTTTCCTGTCACCTCGAGCATCCATTCAGCGGGGTTTTCTCCTGGATGACATGTCGGAGCGCCGTTACCGACGAAGTAGTCGATCAACGTAGCGGCATCATGGCCGATGTCACCAAAATAAAGAGTTGTCCCGCCCTTATCCAGCAGTAATAGCCGATCAAACATGCGGAAGATTTGCGAGGATGGTTGATGTATCGTACAAAGAATTGTCTGCCCGTTGTCTGCTAACTTGCGAAGCAGCGTACAAATAGACCAGGCAGTTTGGCTGTCAAGCCCCGACGTTGGCTCATCTGACGACCGAAGAGGTGAGTTAGGAATCAGCCTCAAGTTATTTTAGTAGGATACGTACCTAGAAATAGAAGAAGCTCTGGCTTCGCAACCATTTCGACAGCAATAGTTAGACGTTTACGTTGTTCAACGTTGAGACCTTCGCCCGGGACGCCGACGACGGCATCAGCGTACAACTGCATGTCCAGCATATCTAGAACACTCTCGACGTATGCCAACTTTTCCTCTTTCGGCGTCGATTCCGGTTGTCTCAGTAACGCACTGAATTGAAGGGCTTCGCGAACCGTTGCAGTAGCAAGATGAATATCCTCTTGTTGAACATAACCCACTTTTCGCCGGAAGCTAGCATCACGAGCATGCCTGTCAACGAATATTTCGCCGCTCACTGTGCCAACCGTAGCACGATCGGCAAGGACATTCAGAAGCGAAGTTTTCCCTGCGCCTGTGACCCCCTGAGAAGAAACGAAGTTAGCAATAAGTTACCTATACGAACACTCTAATTTAACTTACCATCAAAGCCGTAAGTGTTCCAGGTTGAACCCATCCGTGAATGTCTCGTAGAATTTGACGCGTGTTATTTTGGGTCTTAATCTCGTAATTAAGGTCAACCCAATGAAACATCCCAACTTGACGAGGGATTGGAGGGGTTGGGCCAGCAGCTTCGATTTGTGCGCTCTCAACATTATCTGAGTTCTCGGCTTGCTTGACTTCCTCAGAAGTAGCCACCACTACACTGGGATCTTCATCTTCTTCCAGGGGTTCTTTCACGGATCTAGCATGGCGGAAGATTAAAACCTCTCCCTTCGAGGGTTGTGCTGAGATATACTCCGACGCGAGAAGGTGCGCGATGAAGAATGCTACCAGCATGGCAAGCAATATTCCAAAATTACTGCAGAATCGGTAATTAGCCACTGGCCGTAAGTTCTCAGGTTTATAATTATCTTCTTTCTTACCGCCACAGCTGATTCGCATAGTACTCGTATTTCAAGGCGGTATATGTACTTCCCTCTACATATTCCTGGCCCGTGTCGCTTCCGACGACGGTGCATATTTTGTCACTATTGTTAATTCCGGCATATGATGGGCCAGAAGGTATCATCGTCGAACACGGAAACAAACGATCACGCGTCTTTCTCAGTTAGCAAGGTCGATCAAAGATCATGCAGGAGGTTGAAAAAAAACCATACCTCATTGATCAATAAGCCCCCGTAGGTATATCCAAGTGGGTTGATACGCCAGAACCAGCCGAGCCAAGGTTTCATATAGTCAGGCGGGACTATAAAGCCGGTGTAAATAATACAAAGTAGCACAGCGATTGAAACCGGTGTCGTAGTTTGCATATGAGTCTTTGAGACGGCTCCGATCATTCGGAAAAGCATTGACATGGCAACGAGGTTGGTAAACATGAAAAGCCAATAGATGAAGAATGCCGATGCTGATCTGCGAAGGTTTGCCATGAAATAGATAGGGATATGGATGCTGAAACATATTAACACTTTTATGGGCAGGTCACAGATGATTGAGGCGAGTCTCTCTGTGAATGGATGGTAGAAGGCATAACGGAACTGCTTCTCGACTATGGGACGTTGCGCCCACATCAAAATAACCTGTATAGGATCAGCGTAGCACATTACACCGAGATACAGTGAATGCATACCTCGACTCCCGGTACGAAAGCATTGACCATCAAAGCGAAGAAAAGGAGCAAAGATCTCTGCTGTAAACTGTCTGCAGTTTCATTCAAATTATAGAACACGCTTCCAATGATAATCCCAAGGATAGTGTTGGCCACCACGGACGAAATATCCGCAGCAATATTTTTGCATAGCCGTAGATAGGCTCTGTAGATGCAGGCATTGATTTGACTAGGAATCGAAAGTGGGAATGTGGACGTAGGTAGGTTTCTATAATGGTTTAGTACATGTTTATAATCGATCATTGTTGATAGAAATAGACGTACCTCGATTTTGCGAGCCCATAGGCCTTCTCGAGGTCATGCGATGAAACTCCATTGTTAATCGGGTGAGCCGAGTTGAATTCATCAAGCTTAGCACGAAGCATTCTTGCTTCTTCGCTGTGCTTCCAGACGTTAGAAAACTCCTCGGGTAGCCGTGGTACGCGTTTCTCATAGCCGCTTTGTATAACACGTTCCCTAGGGCTGGTCAAGGAGGTCAAGAAATCCGCAGTCGTCGCACGACTTGGCCTAACAAACCCAAGACTGACGAAATAATCAGCAGCTGACTCTACAGAACCATAGTATATCTGACGGCCTTCGTATAGCAGCGTAACGTTATCGAAGCTCTTTTTGAATAATTATGTCAGCACTATTAACTTCATATTGACTAGGTACCTAGGTACCTAGGCAGACAAGAGTAAATACTGACCTGATACATGTCCTCGGAAGCTTGGTAAAGACTCATGACCACGGTTGACCGCTGTTCATTGGTCAGATCCCTCAAGAATTGGATGAATCTGCGAGCAGTTAAGCTATCTAGTCCTCGAGTGCTGTTGTCCCAGCATTGTAACTGGGCTCCGCCTATGAAAGCCTCAGCGATACTCGTTCGCCGCTTTTCGCCTCCGCTGATGCCACGGATGAGTGCATCTCCAACCTGCGTGTCGAAAGCCTCGCTAAGCCCGAAGAGTGAAGAGACCTCTCTCCCTCTATTCGGGTCGGGATGTCGTTTCCGCATAGACACAGCGAAGTTGAGCGTTTGGCCAAGTGTGAGTTCGGGAAAGTGCACGTCAAGCTCAGCAACATAAACCCGTTCGCCTTTGAAAGTGTGGTGGAAATTCCGATAAGAGGTCCCTGAATCAAGTATCAGCAAGAATCCAGGGGATTTGCCTTTCAATTCTTACCTTGGTAGTTGATGCTAGCTTCATCTCTAATGTGAAAGCCATGCGTATCACCGCTTAAGGCTTTGAGGAAGGTAGAACAACCACTCCCAGGCCGACCTAACACAAGTAACATCTCCCCCGGCAATATCATACCCTCAAAATTGCGCAATATCTGCACCTTTCGTTTACTAGGTGGCCTGAATATTGCCCCGATGAGCCTGGGTACCGTAAGGAGGCTGTCAAGAAACGTTTGTTGGGTTTGGGATGCCGTAATAAAACCATGGCAATCAAGGTCTCTGAAGGACACACCAAGTTGCAGCTTGCTCAAATGGTGGCTCCCCACCGATGGGCTGGCTAGCGTGTCATGTTTCTCCATGATAGAAAGAGGTAAAAGAAAGTAGGACTTCGAGAGCGGGCCGTAGTCAAGCTAGGCTTGCGAGGGAAACCAGAGGCAAGCCCTGAGACGATAGTAAAGAAGACCACAGCACCGATAGGAGGGATTTTAGTGCGTCGAAATTGGACTTAGATATGATTCCATCTTCCACATGAATACACCACAGTCGTAGGAAAACAAGAGCCTCAACATAAGTTAGAGGACATAATGCATCAGCCTTGTGGCAAGAAGGATAGTATCAACCATTTTGGGAAAAGACAATGACCCCACCAGCGGCACAGTAAACTATACAAGTTGTAGGACTGGAAAAGTCTCATCTTTACGATCACGGATGCGATCACGAATTTCCAAGACTCTAGGTACCTAGGTATTAACAGCCGTCTATGGTGTAAAGTGTTTTTGTTGGTGTTTGGTGTGTTGATATCGGGGGCTGCGTTCCGTTGTGCTGTCTTATCCTTGCTGCAACCCCAAGCTTACTTTATACAGTATGTATGGCCATGTACGCGGGGGTGTGGGTTTACCATGCATGTTATGAGGCACAATGGTAAAGGAGGGTGGATTATTTCTTTGACTGGCGCAAAGCCACACCCCTCCCCCTCCAAGCTAATGTTGTACTACGTGATATCTGATCTTCAGGGGACTTGGAGGGGAATATCATCCAATCAAAAAGTGTTCTTCGTCAGGAAAACGGCTAAAAATTAAATATATTAAAATTTAAATGCAACTTCCATGCATTATTAAATAATGAAATCATCACCACGAGTCTTGGCAACCCGAGAGAACCCGGTTATGTTACACTTGAGCGCTAGATACATGTCCGATGCATGCACATGAAGACCTTCGACGGTTGGTTGCTTTTTTCGAATCTGCGAAGACTTCGGGAAGAATAAACGAGGCAAGGGACCGGACCCCTATCTTAAATACCTTGATACTTGCCCTCAGGCGAAGTCAACATGTAGGTAGGTACCTACCTAGGTTCAATCTTCAGTAAAGCAGGCAAGCAGGTCGAAGAGTACCTATTAATATAATCACTTTATCGTACTAATTTTATATGCTACGAATTATAACTTTTATAGTTATGTTCTAGTATGTAGAAATCCTTGTAAGATAGCAAAATGGAATTGTTCATCCAATGTAGAAAGAGCACTTCTACCGCCTCTTCATGCGAACTACGATAGCGTGCTTCGGCATGGAGATACCAAACCCATAGTTGCGCGAACCAAATTTCAACTCCTTAGTAATGATTTCGATGTCGAATTCCTGTGTTAGAAAGGCACAGGCAAAAGTCATGACATTCTTGGCCAGGAATCTACCTGGACAGACCAGATTGCCACCTAAATTGAAATTCACGTAAGTTTTTGGATGTGTATATCTGGGTATCATATGTGAAAGTTGCTTACCTCCATATGGGATCCAAGAACCCTCCAGCCCCTTCAAGGAGAAATACGGCGCTGTATCTTGAGGATTGTCATAGTTAGGTTCCCGGCGCACAATCTTGCTCGGGCCACTTGAAGGATCTTTCGGATCAGTCAGAAATCTCTCCGCCCAGAATGTATCGAGAGGATGTAAGCCATCTTTTGTGTTCCAAAACTCGTTATCCATGTGAGCCATAGCTGAATTAACCAGGCCAAGTTTACCCTTCGGAAGCCAATATTTTCCTAGAGGGACGTCCTCTATCGGGGAGCTAACTATAGTGAAAGTCTCGACATAGAGTCGAAGCGTTTCAGCATAGATAGAGGCAAGGAGTGGGTTATTGGAAAGTTTCTTGAGGTCAATCTCCGCTAGCGACTGTTGACCAAAGTCTGATGTGATTTCATCCCTGACGCGATTAACGAGGTTTGGAGTCTCAGCAACTTGTAATACTATTAGAGCTGATGCTGCTACTATGTTAGATAGTGACCTGATATATAGTTAGCGAAATATGTCAAACTCCTAATTCTGTGGTACTCACGCCCAAGCAACACCAAGATCACCCGCAGCCAAGCTATCTTCGTCTTGCAGGTTCTTAAGGGCTTCCTGACGCTGTCTCATCCACTCGGATCCCCAGAAGGGATCGCTATCGCCATCAGGGCCGATACTGGACTCGGTGAAGTGTTCCCTCGCATAAGTATACCAACGCTTGAAATGGGAATGGAGCCTCCGTCGCACCGCATAAGGCTTTGGCAAGATGAATTCCGGTATTCCTTTAGCTAGCAACGGAAACCAATGTTCGAACTCGAAGAGATCATCCATAAAGGTAGGATTAAGGCGGAGTAAGCTAGGGCCGAAGATAGACTGAATTATCGATGCCCCAACAGTATAGTGGGCGAACTTATGGAAGTCTTCTACTTCTATCCACTCCTTTTCGTCTGTTGGCTCGAGCTTTTGAATGTGAGACATGAACGTCTCCCTGAATCTCTCAAGCTTTAGGCCGAATCCTGACCCGGTCAGAGCCTTGTCTATTCCACCGGCTAGGAGGCGATGGATGCGATCTTGTGGTAAAATATTACTTCCGGGGTAAGGCTTAGCAAATGGCCCCGAGTTATCTGCCGCGTAGCGAGACAGCGTCTTCTCTGACATCCCAAACATATATCTGCACGCAAACACGTGCACCTTCCCAGCGCACATAGAAGCTGATTTCTTCCAGATTTCCTTGACCGTCGATCGGTCTTGGAAGAGGAATATATCACAATTTGGGCCAATGGCAATCCTTGACGAAGTAAGCTGGCCACCATACGATCTGTAACTATTAGAATCTCGAGATCTTCCTTAAGGACATCATTTAACTAACGTAATGCGTCGCAGGAAGCTAGGAAAGTCCCACAGCATTGGTGCTATGGTACCCAAATATGGTACCCAGGCTGGATATTTCGGAGGGAGCTGCTGCTTCCTGGGTTTCTTATTGGCTTGGTGGTACTCATGAACATCGCGTACATATTTCACCACAGACGCAGTGCCAGCGATGAAGCCCAAGAAGGCGATGAACCATATAGGTTGCACAACTGATGCAAGCATGATGGCGTTCGTAAAGTGAATTTTTAATCAATGAACTTAGATGACGAGGACAAGAGGCGTAAAATTCGTGACACTGCGGTCGTAGATCTTAAGCAGGCTTCCGACGAACACTTGGTGGGGTCCGCCCTTCTTTAAGTTGTCCAGCCTTACTTCGCAGTGTATATAAGAACGTTCTATTCCAAGTGCTGGAGTGTTACTTGGGTCGATACCATGCCCGCCCTGGAATCCTCGGACAACCCCCATTTTAGCTACAAGTGTTCAGTCAGATATGACTCGAGTCTCAGAATGCCGTATTGCATTCAGCTAACTGCGCCGCTAGGACTTCGAGCCCTTCAACTGGTGGTGGTCAGAATCATCATCTCTTCTATATGATCATTATCGACATCCGCCTTAATACTAGGTGTACGCCCACAATAAAACCTCTTATACGTGCTGGATCAGCCCCAACCGATACCTAAACGAATACCACGACTACTGGGCAGAAGGATGACGTTATGAGCTCTCAGCCTCAAGACCGATTGTTGATCTTTTCTAACTCGTCAGGTTCGTGCCTAGCTTGTCCAATCAGACCGACTGTTCTGTCTGCTGGTTCTATTGTTGGCTTGGGTGTCAACGATGCTGTATCATTGCATCGACTAACAGAAAGAAACAGTTGCAGCATCCCTCCATTAGATAAGGTAGATTGAACCTTGCCGTAAGGCTGCATGGAGCCTCGCAACCGGTGTGAAGGCCATTTCCTAGTTTACCCGCCCAGCTGGGGCACAGCCTGCGGATGCCTATGTTGTGCGTTGGGGACCTTGAATGAAACAACCTTGAGCCGATCCCGACCTAGATGCCGACGCTATAGTTCCCACAACACACGTGTGTCCGCTTTACCTACCTACCTACCTATCTACCAAGGATGATGGGATGTAACACTTGCATGCATTTACAGATCGTAAGTGATATAAAAGCCTTGGCGACTAATCAAATTGTGGAAAGTGTAAAAGTGGATGTAAATGGCGCGTTGCATTCGTAAGCCAGCCTATAAATTCGAACTCATCTGCCTAGTCGTTTAGTGAATGCACCCCCGAAAAATCTGGGCAAGTAGCCTGCCTTTGTGCTTGCAAAAATATGCCTATCTAAGACGGTGGTACAAGACTAGGTTGCTTTTAATGTTTGTAAGTATTTGATAACTTCTGTAGGATCATAAGAGGTATGCCATTGGGCACACGGTCCGTACCGCTAATGTGGAGAAGGTCTAGACAAAGAAGGATTCAGGCGGTCCCCACGATAGATCGGTAGACCAGGGATTACACACCTAGCATTGCTGTAAGGCTTTTCATAAACTGACATCAATGATCACATGCATCCATATACTCCAAGATTATTAAATATCCAGTATACGCCCCATATTATCTATTGCTGCATATGCATGTTGTGAATAAGTGGTACCTAAGTGAGGGTGTCTCCAACCTAATAATAGAGTAGGGGGGCATCGTCACATTCACTAGACAAACACCCCTTAACCTAACATTGGGGGCGATATGTAGTGTAACCAACATTGAATCTCACATTAGAGGTCCGACCAAAAGGATGAAAGGTAAAGGATACCTATGATTGCTCATATTTTTCTTCCCATTTTTAACAGCAGAGATTAGGTGCTTGTTAGTGGACTAGGCGCGCTGAACTTGGCGTTTACACTCACTGGGCCTAGATTTTAGCCAACTGCATGAGATTGATAGGTTAATAGCGAATGAATTGGTGTGACATGAGGGTGTAATCACAGCTTACAGCCCTGAAGACGTTTGATCACCCACTATCAAAGACATTTTACTGCTGCGGCTGTGTTTTTTCCCCGCCAACCTTGGAACTCTTCCTCACTCAACTCATTCCCAAGCTCCCAAGCTCACAACCTACCAACGTCTTCTCATTACTTGCTTCCCTCCCTTTCTTTCTCTCTAACATCCCTCAAATCCATTGTCTTTCTAGAGACAAATCGCTACTGACATGTTGAAACCTATCTTATTCGCAGCCGTAGCGCTGCTTGCGACCTACCTGTACAGAAAACTGAGTTACAAACGCTTCCAGCAGCATGGAAAGCTACCCCAAATGCCACCAAGCTTACTTTTTGGTCACCTCAAAACACTTGATAGTCTAATCAAGCGCGGCGAAGCAGACCGTCATCCCGGTACATCTCTTGTCTTACGCCAACTTAGTATACTGATGTAATCAATATCTAATCCGTAACCAGACGTCATGTTTTCGGAGATGCATGAAGCCCTCGGCCGACCGCCGTTGATGTTCGTTGACCTGCGGCCTGTCAACCGACCCATGGTTCTCGTCAGTAGTCACGAAATCGCCGAACAGGTGTCAAGACCCTCCAAGATTTTCCCGACTAGTCTTCCCAAGACAGACCTAAGTTATCTACTACACTTGACAGGGCCGACTTCTATCTTGCTTTCGCATGGTGATAAATGGAAAGCCCTTAGGAAGAGGTACAACCCGGCGTTCGCGCCTCAGCACTTAATGACGCTCCTGCCATGTATTCTAGAGAAGACCTCGAGCTTCATCCAACATCTTGATGCGCTTGCAAGTACAGGGGAAGAGTTCTCCCTGGTATCTCTCGCTATAAATCTGACTTTCGATATTATTGGCGCCGTGGTGATGGATGTTGATCTCGAAGCCCAGCCTTTAGACGCGTCACGCCAGGGCGAGCTAGTCCGGCTTTATGTCGAACTCTACCAGGAGTATTGGGATGACAAGGCCGACATGCCCTGGTGGCTCATTCCCAATGTCGAAAAGAAGCGCCGTCGCCTCGGCAAGCGCATCAACGTGCTTTTGAAGGATATAATCTACCGTAAACATGCGGAGCAGCAGGCAAAAGGAGCTGAAGATAACCAGTCACGCAGCATTTTATCACTAAGTCTACAAGATACCGAGACACTCTCTCCGGAGCTTGTTGATGAGACGTCCGATCAAATTAAAACATTCCTGCTGGCAGGCCACGACACCACCAGCATCACACTCTCCTGGGTCTTCTACTGGCTTTCGCGTACCCCACACGCCTTAGCAGCCGTGCGCAGCGAACTTGACAACCTTCTAGGCCCCAAATCAGATCCAGAATCTGTACATGCCCGACTTCTTTCGCCCGATGGACCAGATCTCGTACATCGCATGACGTATATCTCGGCCGTGCTCAAGGAAACCTTGAGGTTACATCCGCCGGCCGCTACGGCACGGTATTCGAAACATGGAACCGGGTTTACGGTGCGCACGCCAGAGGGTGAAGACTATTGCCTCGATGGAATGATCATTTACAACTGCGAGGGTCTCATACAACGCGATCCGGCAATTTACGGCGATTCAGCCGAGTACTTCGTACCGGAGCGGTGGCTTAGCGACGTTGACATCCCGGCCAGTGCTTGGAGACCTTTCGAACGGGGCCCTCGTAACTGCATCGGTCAAGAGTTCGCCATGATTGAAATCCGGGTCATAATTGCCGCCATAGCCCGTCGATTCGATTTCACCAAGATAGGACTCGGGGAGCTTGCCCTAGATGTGAAGAATCAACCGATGCTCGACGACAACGGCATCTATAAAATCAAATCGTTACTTTACAGCGTAAGTCACGGATATCCAACAAGATACGAGTCTAGATTGTTGTGGTTCTGAGGCTAACAAACACCGCGTAGACAAGACAGGTCAATGCCAAACCAGTAGATGGGATGAAAATGAAAGTAAAGTTGGCACCAACACATAACTAATGAAACCTTTATCCGGAGCAGCTGTATTTATAAGAAAATCTGATATAACTAGAGCAATGCTGGCTTGAGGAGTCGCATTAGGCTGGATTGTAATGGGTAAAAGTGTAAATTATTGCTGTTGGCACTCTCTTCGATATTGATGATAATAGATACCAACGGGTATAGAGTCACATAGATGATACCTTAACTGACTCGCTGACTGCCATATGAAACATGTAATTCACTGATCTTAACACTGACGGCGGTGCTAGGTTGATAGAAATTATAGCCATGATCCACAAGTTACCCCTTATTAGGTAGGTAGTAGGTACGCTCTTCAATGTATCCAATCCCAATCTTGTTTGGTGTATTGCACTGCCAACGAGCTTCCAGGAAGATAGGTACTTGTAGTTGAATACGGAATGAAAGTAATATTGTTGAGTCAGTAGAACATAGGTACCTAATTGAGAGTAGTACGCATTGAACGTGACACTCGCCACCTAGAGCACATAGTTGAGTCAGCTTTCGGTTTTGGGCGAATAGACTGTTATAGGTCTTCAAGAAATGTGACACAACTTCTGACCCAGCTGAGCTGTTCTAAGTATAGAAAATACGGGTTTCTCGTCCGATGAGGAGCTTTGTAGCTTACCTACCTACCGGTATCTAAAGCCCGAGGAAGAGTGGAATTCGGTAAAAAAGACGCACCCACACATGTGCATCTCTAAGAAAGGAAACGAATACTTTTTTCACACACACTCGAGGTAGATACCTACTTGAATAACGCTATTATAGTATCGAGAGTTGACGCGTACTTGAGACCATTAAGCGACAATGGATTTGGTGACGGTTGCATCGACCCTCGACCTCTCTCAGATGCCGTTGGTTCAACCTCCACCAGGGGTTCAATCAAACTTCGACGACCCGCCAACATTTGCGCCAGCTGCAAAGGCAATTGTATACACGACATGGTCTCTAATGATCGTATTTCTTTTTCTGCGATTTTACGCTCGCGCTCGAATAACCCGCTCGCTAGGAGTAGATGATTGTAGGTCTTCCGGACACCACCGCAATGTTTCCAGTAACTCCATTTGATTCTGACTACCTTATTTGAACAGATCTTTGTATGATATCCGCAGTGAGTCTACCTTTGGTTGGTTATATTACTTGACCATGGTTGCTTATTTGTTAGGCTTGCGTGACGGCTGAAAGCGGCGTGTTGCTTTCATGTAGGTGAAGTTCTAGGCCAAGAGACATCAAATCCCATGAAGTCTTGATGAATTCGATTCATACTAAACAGTCAATTATAGTTCTTGGTCCTAAGATGGGACCTCATGGATGGGATGTTCCAGTTATGCTGTATTCGACGACGCTACAGGTATTTTGGATTTAATTCCGTGCTCACCTACCTACGTACCTCTAGATATGACGATGAGACAACTAATATCTAATTGTATGTTATAGCTCCAACTTGTCATCTTATCCGTTTATTTAGTAGCTGCCATATTCCTCAAATCGTCCGTAATATTCTTCAATATTCGGATATTTCGACCTAAGAGAAGCGCGGTCATTACGCTATGGGTCTCCCTCGGAGTTATTGTGGTGTTTAACATTGCAATGCTCATTTCTGGGAATGCAGTCTGCGACTTGAAAGATTCCAGCTTGTTTCAAGCCGATAGCTCTACGCTAGTTCAAATAATAGAGGAATCAAACATTACTCAGGCCGCCGAGCAACCAGGAGCAAATGTAACGGCTCTTATGTACACTGCTATTGGAACCTGGATTGAAAAGCAAATAGACGAAGGGCATTGCGGAAAAGCACAGAAGGGTAACGCAGCAGCACAAGCTGTCTTCAGTGCTGTCACTGATTTCTATGCCCTTGCCATATCTATCGGACTGACTCTAAGTCTTCGGCTTTCGTTGAAACGAAAGGTTGCCGTGTGTGCTGTCTTTCTTGTAGGACTACTGTGCGGATATTCCCCCCTTTTCATCACAAATTATGCCTCAACTAATAGGATCACGCAGTGCTTGCGCCTGTTCCATTGTGGGCGCCTACTATCGAATAGTGCAGCTTCACAATTCGGACATCACCTGGATATCAGCCATCACTTTCTCTGTCGGGTATGTCAAGTGACTCTCATTTGTTACAAGTTTCCAACATACCTTGCCTAATTGGAAGGAGTGAGGCATAGTTACTGATTACTGTTAGTGTTGCTGAACATAACATTGGAATTGTCTGCAGTTCAATGCCAGTTATACCTGTTCTTTACAAGCGCGTCATCAATAGTTCTACATGGTTACAACTATCAACCTTTTTCACACAACACAAACCTACGGATACAAAAAGTATTAGTGGCTCGGAAAACTTGCCTCCTGACCTTCAGATGAAACGAGAAAATTGGATCCAGATCCCAAGGGCAACACTCACTGGACTTAGAACGTTAATTATGCGAAGCAACCGCACTCGAAATCCCAATATGACCGAAGCATCTGCCTATATCGAAATAGGGTCTGTTAGTGAAGAATATCACACGTATATGAGAGAAGAGGGGAGTAAAAGTTATCCAATGTCACATATTGGAAAGTGAAAAGATCTAGTTTTTTTCTCTCTCCCTCAGTCTTAGAGTAGAAGAGTATCATAAAGAATAAAAGATAGGGGCGAATTAAGAATATCAATTCTTTTTTAGCAAATAGCGATTGAAAACATTCGCTTAACTATGACCTCATTCATTTCTATGTTAACCAACCCATTGTGGCTCACCATTCTCTCAGTGTTTCATCGTTTCAGACCATGACTTTGAATTTGCACCAGTTGGATAGGTACCTAGATATGTATATATTCATAATTATGTATTGGTATATATCTATCAGTATTAACTATTAACATCCTGGGACTGTGAAGATCAGCACGCCAGCTCGTATGAAGCTGGGCTTCGTCGTGCCGAGTGTTCTAATTCTACTGGGACCAGGAATGAGCTGTCTGGTAGCTCTGGCTTTGATTCTGGTGGGGGTTGTTGAGCCTCAGTTTCGGAATAGGGGTTTATAATTTGATTTTGATTAAAAGCTTTGGATGATGCTTCTCTCCTCTTTTTGATAACCCAGAAAGCCAACATACCCAATATCACTAAGCCACCAATACTACCAACAACTGCCCCGGCGATAGTTCCAGGTGGGGATGACGATGTGTGCTCCGGACTTGGTATCGAGGAACTAGAATTGATGATAGTTGATGCGTTGGATTCGCAGCTCGCGGTTATATCGACACCATCAGCATCTACCGCCACGAGGTCTTCGCTCGAGGCCGGGTTCGCTGCCCATAAGCTGAACTGCCTAGCATCCTGGTTTACCATGAGGTAGGCGGCAGATAAGAACTGGCGGCCGAGCTGGGGCATGTCGTTCGCATTGATGTTTTGTATGCCGTTGATTACGAGATCAGGATTCGTATAATTGGCGACAAGCTCGCCCGTAGTAGGGTCAATGTCGACATCGGGCACGACTAGTTGGTCGTTTAGCACTCTCACAGCGAGTCCTGACTGAAGTTTGATAGTCAAGTCACCATCATACCTGGATAAGCAAGTGATTAGAGGTTGGCTGTTCTTAAAGGATCGCATGAGTTACTAAGATAACGTACCGCTTTTCGTCCGTGGAGTACCTTAATGCAAAATAGTTGATTCCGAATGATCGCTCGTGGTCTTCCGCAGCACTCGTCAATTCCAAGAAAGTGTTGACGAAAGGATCTGATGGAAGAGTCATCAACACCGGGTAGTCAGGGACGATGCACGCGGTTAGAGCAGTGGATAGTGATTCCGGGAATATACTAATATCCGTTCCGTTTGGAAAGTTGAGAACCATATCCGCTATGGTAACGATCATCTGCGTCGCACAGGGGGAAGTTGAGTCCTGAAGCCTCTCTACGTATTTTCCCCCTGAAGAAATCTTGGCTCGATCATAACCCCCAAACACTAAGGACCCGTCAACCTGTGAAGCGGAAGGGCCGCCATTGCGGCCCCAGAAAAAGCTCCAAGTTCGCGAGACAACCTTTCCAGACTCTTGGAGTTTATTGAGAAAAGTTGAGTTTGCCCCTAATCCAATGGAGGCCATCGGATGATACCCTTCAGCCCCCCAGTCATTCAGGGCAACCCCGAGGGGGAATTCTGCTAGGGTCATATCTTCATTAAGCATCAGGCTGTCAGCAGCGAGGGATGTCTCCGGGAATGGGGCATTTTCCTTTGGAAAATCCTCTGGATATGCCACCTGGCGAGTTTTTGATGCAAAAGCATCGTACGCCCCTCCCCTTATGGTAGCACAACCATCTCTCGTCGGTGCATTACGCTTAAAGACACAATGCCCGTCTATTCCGTAGACAAATGATGTATTATAAGGCCTGGAATCATGAACTTTAGAACTTGGGACACCATGTGAATCTGGGGCGAGATCTGGACGTACCACTGTGGTAAGAACGCAAATGGCTGTGGTGGGTCCCCAATGTGAATCTCTACACCTCTTGCTACTTGGTGGTTTGCGAGCGTGACATTTCCGATGCGAACGGCGATTGGACTGGGAGCACAGGTATCGGATGCCAAAACTGAGGCGACGGAAGCAACGATTAATGATATGATCACGCATCGGTGTCTGGTCAGGGGCTCGAGCATCTCGATGAGTATAGGCTAAATCGGCCTGGAGAGCGATTCATGTAAAATAGATCCTTAATTCGAAAAAAGAGTGTATAGGATATTCACGAGGAAAAAACATCAAGAGACAGCGCGACGCGCTCCTTTCTCCATTGTGCCATTTACTTTCATTTCCTACATCCTACTAGTTAAGCAAATATCGAACCGCCCTGACTCGGGCCGATGTATTGGAAGCCGAGTTAGTTCCAACAATTGTTTTCGATCCGACGCGCATGGTTCAGGAGGTTCTTGGCAGCCCCGAAACGTATAATCGCCGTGTAGGCCCTAGTCAACCCGGCTCTTCTAATTGGCTACCATAACTTTCTTATAAATATGTTGGTGATGTTGGTTCTGATCATCGATTTTGAGCGCTTAAATAGTCCGTGGTTACCATAGTTCATACGATGTTGGTGGATAATTTGAAACAAGACTGTCAATATGTCTGTATCTTAATTTAGTATCTACGGGCTGTCTCACGGCTTGCTTCTATTGACTACCTACTATTCAACTTACAACGGGTTTCCCTCTCTTGGTTTGTTTCTTTCTTCTTTCATAAGGACTTCTAGCAGTTTATCGAGAGAATCTATTGATACCTACTAATGCAATGGGACACATATTACGGAAGCAACGTGACAGATTGATCTTAATAGCTGGAGCGCTGGCAATATGGTGGTCACTTTCAGGTGTTTTTAATGGCGCGCCTAAGACAGAATTCGTTCGGCTTCAACGACATATGAACAGCAAAATACTGTCCCCTTCACCAGCTGCGAAGATCAGTAGCTTTGATTGGAGTAACGTGTCTTTCCGCTACCCACCCGGTCCATTAACACCGCTCCCCACAGGCGACCCATCTCACACCCTTCCAGCTGTCCAAGCCAAATTCACGTCAGAAGGCTCCTTGGCATCAAACCTCCGAGAGGGGAGGCGTCAAAAAGTTAGGGAAATCTTCATGGGCGACTGGGAAGCGTACAAGAAGCATGCTTGGATGAAAGATGCCTTGAAGCCTTTATCCGAGAGTTTCCAGGACCAGTTTAGCGGATGGGCCGCTACGTTAGTAGATTCACTCGATAGTCTCTGGATCATGGGCCTTAGAGAAGAGTTTGATGAGGCTGTCAACGCGGTTGCTGAGATAGATTTCGGAAAATCTAGCTCCGGGAGAGTCAACACATTCGAAACGAACATTCGGTATTTGGGCGGACTAATGGCCGCTTATGATCTCAGTAAGCGGGAAGTCTTGCTTGTAAAAGCCGTCGAACTCGGAGACTTACTGTACGGTGCTTTCAACACCGAGAACCGTATGCCTGTCGATTTCATCGATTTTGAAGCGGCTAAAACTGGGGGAGGGCTGATCGTGGAAGGGTCGGTGGTTTCTGCCTCACCTGGCACAATATCGCTTGAATTGACGCGATTGTCGCAACTCACGGGTGATCCGAAATACTATGATGCCATTTCGCGCGTGATGGACGTATTTTACGAAGGACAAAACAAAACAAAACTCCCAGGATTATGGCCCATGATGGTATCGATGAATCAACAAGATGTAATCTCAGGATACCAATTCACCCTTGCTGGCTGCGCAGATAGTGGTATGTAAGAAGTTTCCAAGTGAAATTACACTCTCTCTTTCCCCAGGCTTTCTTCTAGCAAGGCTAATATATCGTAGTACGTTTCCACCCGCGGTGTTTATCTTATTGTAACATAAACCCCCGTGTTCTTTTGAACTTAGATGCTAATACGTAATAGCTTTATGAATACCTACCGAAGGCCTATGCACTACTTGGCGGACACGAGCCAAAATACAAGGTCATGAGTATAGGGTTTATGGAAGCTGCTAAAAAGCTACTGTTTAGACCTATGGTTCCTGGTAACGAGGATATACTTATGCCGAGCAGCGGATGGGTTGATGGAGACGGAAATGTCTACATAGATGAGGAAACGGAACATTTAGCATGCTTTCTTGGGGGAACATATGCCCTCGGTGGGAAGCTATTTAATAACAGAGAGTATGTCGACATTGGCGCAAAGCTAACGCTAGGCTGTGTCTACGGATATCAATCCTTCCCTACCGGAATGATGCCTGAGAGGATCAACATGGTTTCTTGCAAGTCCTTGGATAACTGCAAGTGGGACCCGCAACATTTCGACGAGGAAAAGGAGAAGCGACCCGAGTGTTAGTCAGTCTATGATAGGTTACTGTGTTCATAGTACGCTAACTGACTAACCTTTATTATAGATAAGAAACACCTACCTTTAGGATTTACCACCGCCAAAGACCCTCGCTACATCCTACGGCCCGAGGCTATCGAAAGTGTTTTCATTATGTACCGCGTTACTGGAAACCCTAACTGGCAGGATCTAGGCTGGAAAATGTTCACGGCAATAGCAAATGGCACTAAGACCACTCTAGGAACACACGCGGCAGTGGAGGATGTCACCCATGCGGCTAAGTCGCTACCGCAATCTGATTATATGGAGGTAGTGTCAAACTTTTCGAACATTCTCTACGCATTTACTAACATAACCCCTAGAGCTTCTGGCTTGCAGAGACCCTCAAGTATTTTTACTTGCTTTTCTCTCCCCCCGATATAGTAAACTTGGACGAATATGTGTTCAATACTGAGGCTCATCCATTCTTAAGGTCTTGATCATCCAAGAGCTATTGATATATACGCAACTCACACAAAAGCAACTTCAACAAGCGCTAATATCATAGCTCGTAGGCCGTCTCAGGGTTAGGGTTAGGGTTAGGGTGAAAAACTCTAGACGAACGTACTAAAGCTGATCTGAACATGGCTTTGTGACATAGAGAAAAAGATTCCTTTGGCTCATATGTATCACAGACACAGACTGAAGCCTTACTACATAACGAAACACAAGCCGCTACATCAGTGATAACTCCTTTTTAAGGGCTTCAAAATGCATTCTTCGGGGTATGTACTAATAAAAGAGGGGAATCGGATGACATTTTATCATTGTATTTTTAAGAAACGAATATTAAAGAGGAGTTCTATTAACAAGCCTTGTTATGTTTTGTGTAGAAGCAATGTTTTTGAGCATAAGGACAAGGTTAAGTTTGAGCATAAGTTAGTTAGGTAGGTAAATTCCAAATGAATAAAAAGATTTTAGAGGTCAATGACGTTGTATTAGTTAGTTGTGGCATAGGTGTTCATATTAAAGGTAGGTAGTTAATGCCTAGGTAGGTATTTTTCGTGTTACGAGGTTTCCTTGCCGAAGGCTTCGATCTTGGGATGATTTATTCATACACCACTATCTTCATCCGACTAACCGTTTTTACCGAAGACTTCCCTTTAATACCTGAATTAGATATCCCTGAGCACTTAACCTAGGCACTCAATTTCCTGCCGTGTATGTGTTAACTAGACAGATAGCCTTTCTCTCCACGTGCTATGGACGACCTAGATTTGTAAGGGTTAGAAATTCATTTGAGGCTCCTGATTTAATCAACTAAGGGCTGATAACATGGAGTGACGAGCTGCTGCATATCGTAAATTGGCAAGAATTACAAATAGTCTAAGAAGTTGTCATCTAGAAGCGGCCTGACCTAATGGAAATAATCTCGCAAGGCTTCAATATGTTCTAAGACACCAAGAAACGTAGGTTAGGTACCTACCTACCTACCTACCTAAGCATACTCCTCCCAGAAATAAAATCCCACGCATTTAATTCTACCTACCTAATCAGGAACAGTGCTGCGTATTATGTAGATCTTTGTATTGTAGATTTGATCATGTTCTGCTGTTTCTTAACGTACCAACCAGAATTCTGCATATCGCCAATGTACTTTACTTAGACAACGCGACATGCTACATTTTCTCCCTGTACCGTACAAAGTGATATGCAAAATATCCCCCCCTGCCACTTGTTTGACCTAGATACGGCCCTTTTCATTCAAATTGAAGCCTGACGATCCAGTCAAATTCATCCGGACAAGCGGCTGACAGCTGCAGGTCTAGGTGTACACACCGAAGTAATAAAGAACTCTCGCATCCTACTAGCCGGATTAGTTGATTCGCAGATTCACGAGTATGCGTGATGATGCGAAGCACTATAAGCGCCCACGGCACTTGTGCTCGCCAACGTGCAGACGGAGGTGATGGCAGGAAATGCCAAGGGATATTTGCCGGGGACTAGACAGCCTCGAAGGGCATTTCCGCACTGAAGTGGAAGTGGCGGAAGATCCTAGTCCACGCAGCAATTAAACCGGCAAAATACTCCTAGCAAGAAGAATAGGAGTTGATTCACCTATAGGGCTAACTTATACAACTTTGCCCCCTTTTCGGGGTTAGGCTTTCCACTCCCGTGGTAAACAATATGTAGACAATAGATTTTTATCTATTGATGCTGGGCGGCAGTTAGTTGCCATGCGCGAAATTCCAAATCTTCGCCGGGCTAGATTCTTACTTATAGGGGTCGTGTGGACACCAGAGCTGCGCGCCTTATCTCACTTGCTTCTACACATCTCTACCGCCGACACTGATCCGCCGCCGAGATGAAGTCGCTCACAGTAGTTCTCGCGCTCGTCGCGCAGGCCCAAGCTGGCCTCCGATTTGCTTGCTCAACCTTGACCATCCAGCGTCTTGACCCCGTCGTCGAGGATGGCAAGACCCCCTCCGCGCATCTTCACCACATCGTCGGTGGAAATGCCTTCAACGCCAGCATGACCGGCGACGTCGGTGCCAGGGGTACCTGCACTACCTGCGAGATGTCGGAGGACTTCTCCAACTACTGGACGGCCGTGCTGTACTTCAAGCACCCGACCAACGGCTCCTACCACCGTGTCCCGGTCAAGGCCAACGCCGCTCTCGCGGCTGGCACCGCCGGTGGAATAACCATCTACTACACCCAGCACGACTTCACAACGGACGACCTGAGAAACCAATACATCACGGCTTTCCCTCCGGTAGGTCGGCCAGATGCCATGTCGCTCGGTTCGAGATTCTAATCTGCTCTAGGGATTCCGTATGACCGTGGGCAGCCCGACCACGGAGACGCTAGACCAGGCCAAGGGCCACATCGGTCTGCGATACAACTGCCTGCAGAGCCTTATTAACCGAGGAGCGGAGATGGTCGACTTCCCCGACAGACCTTGCCCTGCCGGAATCTTCGCCGTACACCACTTCCCCGCGTCAGTAGCCCCTCGCTCTCTCTAACGTCGGTATACGAACATGTGTGTGCTAACCATACGTAGATGCTGGGACGGCAAGAACCTCGACAGCCCCGACCACCAGTCGCACATGTACAACACCATCACGCTCGACGGCTTCACGAACGCTCCCCCGTGCCCTGCTTCCCACCCGTAAGTACAACCCACAAAACAAATTCCACAGAAATGATCAGTTATACTAACATGAAATGATCATAAAAGTGTCCGCATGCCCCAGGTCACGTACGAGACCGTCTGGGACACGACCATGTTCAACAGCATGTGGCCCACCGGGACCCCGAACCCGTTCGTGTGGAGCTTCGAGGGCAGCAGCGGCTACGGCACGCACGCCGACTACATGTTCGGCTGGAAGGGCGACTCGCTGCAGCGCGCGATGAACAAGTCCGAGTGCTTCTACGACGGCTGCGGCTCCATCACCAAGCAGGCCATGTCGACCGCCAACCAGTGCACCGTCAAGGACCAGGTCGGCGAGGAGACCGATGGATGTACGTTCCGAACCGTCTTGACCCCTTAGCCGTGATTGCGAGACTAACTTATCATAGGGCTAACCGCGCTCCCGGGTATGGCGATGTAGAGTGGATTAGACGAGTAGATGTTTCGTAGTGGGGAGCGGGGGGCTATGACGACTCTTTCTTCGCGACAGAAATTGCAAGATCGTTCATTTGACTTTAAAGGGGTGCTGCGTAGGGGTTAGCTTGATCCGTAGCACGTAGCTATATAGATACGGCGCTTTATATCAGATTACCGATAATGCTCTCGAAGACTTGATGTCAATGTAGAGCTGTGATCGTGCTTTAACACTTACTAGTTGGCACGACGCCAACCATCCATACAACACGTAGCGCATTCTTATATCAAATGCACATTTTAATCGGTATATCGCGTAAGATTGGAGTCATCGAAATGTTTAGGCTGCTGCGCAAAACAGACATCTACCTACCAGGTAGGCATGGAGAGCCTAAGGGGTATACTACCGTACCTTGCTTTGCAACGTTGGTCCTAACATCTCATGCCCTTTACTTCCTTAGCCAGGAAAGGGCGTCAAAATAAGTGCATCGTGTATGAGAAATACTACGTAGCTGGTTATCCCGCCCCTGTGCAGTTAACTATCCTGCTTATACCGAAATTTGTATGGCGTGGGATAACTAGCTACATAGTATTATTCACACATGATGCTAATTCTGACGCCCTTGTGCCTATGAGGTAGGTTTAAAGACGGTCGAATTTCATACCTATCGAATTGTACATTCATGAGGTGAAAGTAGACTGCTAACAAGGATCTGTTGACGCATCTTGATTCCAAGGTCTTGATTCCTCTAATACTTGATAAGAATAGATAGATAATTCAAGGTTCCGTGAGTCGTACATGACAGATGTTGGATTAAGAATTAAGAGTTTAGTGGATTACGTAATATCGATTTCATGTGTCACTCTAAGTACCTTACGTAATGATGCATTCCACTTTAAACATTTTATGTTGGAACGGGTTAATAATGCAGAGTGGCTGTGCTGGAGGAATCTCGTATTTGGCCGCGTTTCCTTTTGACCAAGCCACGAAATTGTACTGACAATCATCACACTCATGGCTCAGTCTCTCTGCGACACCATTTACCCTTGCAAATTCCAACGACCGATACTTATCTAGGAAGATACCGAGAAATTCGATTGACCATATTGCATGCTCAAGGCCAATCGCTGAGGGTCCAACGCGATAGCGACAATCGTCAGTGTGAGCGACGCCATCAGCTATCCCGGCTGCCCCGAGTTCCCCTGTTCGACAAGCGGCACAGACCTAATCATTCAAACTACCTACAGTTCCGCTACGGCCTACTAAGGTCCTCTCTCCCTTGACGCCCTCCTTATTCTTCCTCTAAACTCGAACCCACGCATACAAGATGGACGACTCGTCGCCGCCAGAGAGCATCGACCAATCGAAGGAGAAGAAGAAGACCAGAAGACCCGCGAACACGGCCTTTCGCCAACAACGTCTGAAAGCATGGCAACCAATTCTCACCCCGAAAACCGTCATCCCGTTATTCTTCGTCATAGGCATCATATGTGCGCCCATTGGTGGATTGCTCATCTATGCTAGCTCTACAGTATGTCAAGTCCCTGCTTGATCCTTTCTAATCACTGCTGACAACTTGTCTTCAAGGTCAAAGAACTGCGCATCGACTACACGAACTGCTTCCGCGACGCGCCCGCCGATGATCTCGCTTTGATGGACGACAGCTTAGTTTCCCCGTCTTTCAAAGACAACAACACTATCAATGCTATGTGGCAGCGTACCTCTCCGATTAACTACACTTATGGCACCTACACAGTTGAGAACCTCACGAAATGCACCCTTCAGTTTGAGATACCAGAAGAGATGGCTGCGCCAGTTCTTCTCTACTACCGCCTCGACAACTTCTACCAGAACCACCGTCGCTACGTTGCCTCGTTTTACGACAAGCAGCTTGCGGGAGACGACGTTTCGGTTTCTGATGTCGATGCGTCGAGTTGCCAGCCTTTAGCGACCGTGAACCTCAGCAGCACGAACCCGAAAGCGTACTACCCTTGTGGCCTGATTGCCAATTCCCTGTTCAACGACACCATCATGAGTCCCGTGTTTCTGAACCCGCCGACGTCGGATGGCAACCTAACTTACGAGATGAAGAATACCTCGATTGCCTGGGAGTCTGACAAGGAGCTGTATAAGCCGAGAGTGAGCACGAACTTGGACAACATCCTCCCGCCCCCCAACTGGCAGATTCGATACCCTAATGGCACCTACTCGACTGAGAACCCCCCGCCAAACCTACACGATGATGAGCACTTCATCGTCTGGATGCGAACAGCAGGTCTGCCAACCTTCAGCAAACTATGGGGACGCAACGACACGAGCAATATGCAAATAGGCACCTACTCCATGGAGATCATTGATAGTATGTTACCACTTTTACCTTTTCCCCATGGAGCAAACCCACTAATATGCCTTGACAGACTTCCGAACAGACCAGTACCAGGGCAAGAAGAGCATCGTCATCACCACGCTCTCCGTCATGGGCGGCAAGAACAACTTCCTAGGAATCCTCTGGCTCGTCGTCGGCGGGTTCTGCATCGCCCTCGCCCTGCTCTTCCTCGTCACGAACCTCATCAAGCCCCGCAAGCTGGGCGACCACACCTACCTGTCCTGGAACAACGCCCCGTCGTCCGCGGCCGCCAAGGGCAAGGGGAAGGCGTCGGGCCCCACCATCGGCATGGCGACCGGTCGCGATTTGTCGTAGGGCACGAATCTGCGCGGTTTGCGGCCTGCGAGGAGCGCGGGACAGCTCGGTTTGGACGGGTCGGCGGCGAGACTGCCGGCGAGGGAGTTGGACGTGATGGGGGGCAGGCCCAGGCCTAATCGTACAGGAGACGAGGGCGGTTTTAGAGAAGGATTGTTTCCCTCCTCGTCACTTCGTGCCTCGGTACGTTTCCCGCGACACCACGGCCGCGAGACGAACGGTGAGTCGTCCCGGGGAGCGGAGATCGGCGTCGCAAGATAAAGGAGAAAAAAAGAATACATACATCTCACATCTCGAGAAGAGAGCATGAAGGGCATGATACGGGCTTGTTTTGATCGAATTCCCTCTTTCGTTATCGTTATTTGGGGGGAGATATGGCATGACATGGCGTGGCACGCGCAAGAGAGCAAGCAGAGCAGAGCAAAGAGAGGGGAGTGGCTTTACCCTCAACTTGTACGAGTATACCTACATGCAGCTACCACGTATTTCCGACGGCAGCCTGCGGTAGCAGAAGCTGTCCGGGGGGGTGTCTAACGGAGTTTCGGTTTCTGGTTGTGTTTTTTCCTTCCCCTCCCCCCCGAGATTCATACTGGGTTTCTTGATAGTTTGATTTGACTGCTTGGCTGGGTTGTTATAAAGACATTAGAAAAGTCCCGTCCCGCGCTCGCATGTTATTCGTGATTTATAGTACGTAATGCGGTTTCTCGTGCAATAGTAACTCAAATTCGTTTAATACTAGGTAGGTAGGTACCGAAGCGAAGAAGAGCGTCATGATTGCTACAGCCAACGCGGAATATGCGGAGCCTACCTATTTAGCTACTATGGATGGAAGAACCTGGGGTCATCACTCCCCATCTCACTTGTTTCCCCTTTGCCGTGCCTTGCTTTTTTTTACTTCCCCTTTCTCCCCGTCGCCCGACGCAATGATCCGGGTATGCTTGTCGTTGTCGTTGTCGTTGTCGTACGATGCCTCATCGTTAAAAGACTTTTCCTATGTTACATGGTAATTTACAATCCACCTCCGATCCACTCCTTAAATGACGGTCGATGATTGACGATGCGCGAGGTTTATGAACTCCTAAATAGTACTGACTACTAGTGACTGCAACCTGATTTGCAAACCTAATCCCCACCTATTGCTTGTATGATGGCGCTTAGTTGTTGTTTGCGCGTAGAGTAGATTAGGATTGGGCGGGCTCCTCGACTTTGGCCTTCTTTGCCTCGTCGTCACCCGGCGCGGCATCTTCAGCCTTGCGCTTGCCGTTACCGTTCGTCTCTTGTTTAGACTCCTCTTTAGTCTTCTTGCGCACTAGGCCAGATACGTCCTTGGCGTTCTTCTTCGCTTCCTCGATCCTTGCATCCTTCTTTTCGGTGGACTCGCCTAGGGCCGCGCCTAGCACGCCTAGCATGGTATCGTCAGACGCGAGGACGGAGTTAACGTCCATAGGTGGTTTACGCAGGTCGATAAGCTTTATTGGTAGTGCGAGTTAGTTTCAATAGGTCATCGTTTCTCTCATGTCGCAATGACAGGGAGTGTACGGGGAAGTGAAAAACTCACCCGTTGCTCCATGTCCGCGATAAGATCCTTGACCTCGGCTATCTGCTTCCTCGTCGCTTCGTTGTCTTCAGGGGCGTGGAGCATCGCGAGATCGACCTCTTTGGCGTCGAGCTTAAGCTTCGTACTCTTAATAGCCTTCTCTAGCTCGGTGGCAGCTTCTTTTCGTAGCTCCTCGTCAACAGGCTTCGCGTTCGCGCCCGCCGCATCTTCTTCGGTAGTAGTGACAGACGAAAATTCGAGGGCTAATGACAGCTTGAAGTGGGCTTCAGCGATCACTTCGGACTCCTCGCCATATAGCCCTTCCTTGTACTTCAGAGATGCACGACAGTCATTAACTGCCAGAGGGTATCTATATTATTGTTAGCAGGTGGTAACAAAGGAGCATCATAAATTTTCAAGCCGTCGTACTTCTCATTCTCAAGAGAGATCTCTGCAAGGAGGTCATGTGTGTCGGCGAGTCGCTCCTTGATGTGTTTAACAGCAGGGCTGTCGCCTTCAACTTTCTCCTTTCCTTTACCCTCTGACGAATCCTGATCTTCTTGTTCCAAGGACTTCTCGAAAAGAACGCGTGCAAGATCTAATATCTCGAACGCGACTGCAAGATCGTCGTCTTCTTCCTCTTCGTCTTCTTCTCCTTCAGCCTGCTCTTCCTCATCTGATTCTTCAAAATTCTCGTCACCTGTGAAGGAAAATAGAGGCTTCTTCGCATCGAGTACCTTTTCGCCCTCAGTCGTGTCCTTGGCTGCAGCATTAACTAGTCCTTCCTCGGTAGCTTTTTCGGCTGCCTTCTCCGTAGTTCCAGTAGCGGTTGACGATTCGGCTTGTGAATTCTTCGTCTTGGGCTTCTTGTCAGCAGCACCATTGGACTTGTTTTCGCCAGCTGCCTTCCCACCTAGGACGTCACTCTTGCTCTGGCCAACCTTGAAGAGACTGCGACCGTAGAGGAACAGGATGTCGGCGTTTTCAGGGGCCATCTCGCCATTGATCTCAGCTTGCATCTCGGTCGCCTGGGAAAAGATTTCGGCAGCTTCCTCAAACTTCTTTTGCGCATAAAGCGCGTTCGCCTTAGCACTAAGGTCGGCTAGCGAGACGTGGAGGGAATTGGCGCGCTCTTCGGGATCCATGGGAGGCAGGGACTGAGGAGTTGCCGCAGCGGAGGCTGTAGCTGAAGCAATGGCGGATGGAATGGCAGAAAGGATAGGAGTGTCAGTGGGAGTTGCTTCTGCCATTGTGACGGAAATTGAATGGCGTCGCGGTAATGTTGTGATGAAAGTTGGAATAATATGATGATATGATTGGCTGTATGAACAAGGCTAGAAGCCTATCAGATTTAATGTAGATAGAACCAATACCAACTGTGAATACTTGAATTAGGTCTGAATACAATAGCGACCTGTATGACAGAAGATTGATTATATGCGCCGACGGATTGGGTGTTATGTTCTGTAGTGTGAAAAGGTGAAAGTCAGGTGTGCAGGGAGTGGTGAGGTGAACGTTTGAAAGTGTGGGTCGAAGAAGAAGTGACGCGATTACCGCATGCAGACCTCCCCATGAAGATGGCAGTTACGGCGTGCACCGCGTCGAGTTATGGGTCATGGGTCCTAGAAGCTCAGGCCACTATTACATGAATTCCCGTGCTTTCCATAGCTGCACGTGATAATAGCATCAAATTGAATTTGTGGAATTAGGTAAGCAAATTCAATGTGAAGTATTCACTTCAATAGCAATATTAAATACATGTTATCATCTAGTACGTATCTTCTATTCCTCCTGCATTCACTTCTTTCGAATTGTTTTATGCTACTAAGGCAACGGTTTTTACTAGGTAATTTATGAATGTGCCTCTTCAGCCTTGATCTACATAAATCAAACCATCAATAAGGCCTTCCTTTGCACTGATTGCTTGAAAAGTCAAACCAACATACATATACTCATTTTCTTATGAAATCCTTCATGCATGATCCATAATTTCTGAGGTATGACTTTTATGACTTTTGCAGTACCCAATTGTGACGAAAGATATCAAATTAGTGTTTAAACGTCAAAAAAAACGTTCAATTTCCAAGGTTTAATAGGGCTGAACTCAATCCTTTATGGAGTTGAAATGTCAAAGTCTTTGATGCGACATCATGTACCTAGGTAGCATGGCTGGACAACTATGACGTGCAGGGTTTCTAAGGTTTCCGGGGCTCCCCACTTCCTTTAACAGCTGGAAAGTCTAGGTCATTCAATGTTCGCTATCGATCGGACGAAATCTTAACGAAATCTCAACAGAAACAACACACATACCTAGTATGTAGCAAACATTTGTTGTTTACTTTTCTCGACAGCTGACGCCTCCTCTTTTATATTTAGCTAAACATGCACAAGTTGAATGAGACATCCGTCTTACAGCATCGTCCTCACATAGTGATTATTATATAACCGCTGAGGTCATCAAGGGTTATTCAGATCCTTGTGGTTTTCTTATGGTCTTCTTGTGGTTCGAGTATTGCTTTACAATGCACAAGAATAATTGCCATCCACCAGCAATGAAAATGCATTTGAGTCGACTGTGTTTCGGTCAGCAATATACATGAATTAGGCATATTATGTTACATTTGTTTTACCTGGGAACGTAGGCATTTCGATTAAAAGGCTTCAAGACGAATTAATACTATGAGATGATCGGTTACATGCATGGTTTGAAACGAGATTAAGCAGCCAGTAGGAATGGGTGATAGAATGTGCCGATGGAATGGTAACACAACACTAGTTTAATAACTACCACCCGTCCCGTTACTTCTTCAATGACTGAGTGAACACGATGCATGTTTAAGGAAAGTCCATACAAAGACAAGTTCTACAATTTACCTGCATACGGACGTACATGAACCAAAATTAGGTAACTAGGTAGGTACATACATGCATATGTCCACTACTCGTAAAAACCAACGACCAACATTGTAGTTTGCTACCTGCCCAAGTAAGTAACTTATGCACCCCTCTGTACTATCGTCTTCAATACTTCGTAGTGGTGATACGAGATGATGTCGTAAATTTAACTAACCAGCTCGAGTAAATTCCAGCCGCAAATCTCCACTCTAATAGCCTAGTCATGGATCTGGACCGGGAGAGTCGGCTTAATCCGACATGGGACCCCTGGATATTTCTTTCGTGATACGATGCTGTACCTATTTCGGCCCACGTACGTACCTAAGTATATATGTATTACGCACTATGGAGTATGCGGTAGGTGCAATCCACCTAACAACTATTAGGTATTGCCTACCTAAAGTAAGTACATCTCGTAACTTTTGAATTTTTTAGATTTTTTGTATTTCTCATCTTTCGATTTCTCCTTTGACATGTGGCCACGATATCTCGACGACTTCTTCCTTCTTGGGAGTTCTCTTCTAGTTCGCCTTACTTAATTCTTTTTTTCCCAAGTCGCCTTTGTGCTGGGATGACGTACGGTTTCATGGTTATTCTTGCAACCATTTCTGTAAAACTGAACTGCCTTCGCCGATGTGTTCCGGTCGCCGATCTCCTCTAGGAGTTTCGTTTTAATGTTCGCATTCGAGTTCTGAAGACCGTAATCATCACCATGATCGCATCACCCATTTCCCGCCGTTACAGGGTCTTCGGCGGCATTGCCGCCTTGGCCCTGATTGCGACATACCTACACGTTCGTCCGCAGTGGAAGGAAGCGCCGTTCGAGTATGCTCGCGATTATTACCACAGCGTCACAGACTATTTCGGAAATCCGGTATACAACAATACGCTCTATACCGAGGGAAACGAACAAATGGTCAATCAGTACTATAATTCAAGCAACCCATGTGCCAGTTTCCCAGATACCGAGGGTGTTCTATTAGTCATGAAGACAGGCGCAACAGAGGCGTTCGACCGAATACCTACGCATTTATTAACCACATTGAACTGTCTTCCTGATTTCCTCATATTTTCCGACATGGTACGAACCTCATTCTCACGGTCACTTGATTTCTGCTAGAAGCATAACATCTAGCGTTTAGCCGCAATATTACATATCAAGACTAACTTTCTTTAGGAGCAACAAGTCGGCCCTTACCATATCTTCGACGCTCTAGCCGAATTTGAAGAATCCGCAAAGGCTCACAACGAAGACTTCGACCTATATCGTGACCAAAAAGAGTGCCCCGTGTCCCAAAAGTCGTGTGTCGATGCTAAGAGAGATGGACAAAAGGCGTGGAACTTGGACAAGTACAAGTTTCTTCCAATCATGGAGCAAACTTGGAAAAAGCGCCCGGGTCGCGATTGGTACATCTTTGCCGAAGCCGATACCTATGTCTTCTGGGCCAACGTCATGCACTGGCTGAAGAAAGAATCCGGCCTAAACCATCGCGAGAAGCTCTACCTGGGCAGTCGAAGCTTCATAGGAGGAACTCCATTCGCTCATGGTGGTTCTGGATATATAATCAGTGGCACGCTATTGAAGCATCTCATCGAATACCACCCCGGTGTAGTGAAGCAATATAACGTCAAGGGAGCTCACGAGTGCTGTGGCGACTTAATGTTAGCACAAGCCTTGGGGGAGTACGAGAATGTCAAGGTTCGACAAATTTGGCCCATGATCAACGGCGAGAAGCCTAGCACTCTACCCTATGGCCCCGGCCATTGGTGCGAGCCAATCATGACCATGCATCATATGAATGCCGAAGAAATCAGTAGCGTGTGGCAGTACGAGCAAACACGCAAGGCTGATGTAAGCTATGACTTTCCTCCGCATACGATTCTCGCGATCAAGGCTGACCATTTAATAGAGCGTTCTCCTGATCAAGGACTTATACGAGGGCCTGATCCGGCCAAAGATGCAAGTAGCGCGACAGGACTGGGATAACCTGTCCGATGATGTCTGCTACATCGACCGCGATCCCCAAGCCCAGATCCGGGCCGAAGAGCATCTGCGCGGTAGGCAGAAGGATGAAAACGACATGAATGATGTTGAGAAAGAGGCCTGGAAATCACCGGAGAATTGTGCCAAGGTCTGCGGGTCCCAAGACGTCCCGGACGATGAAGAATGGGACTTGCACGGGATCGTGGAACGCAAAAATAGCGACCCTGGTTCCGCCAATGACACCGAAGTTGCCGAGGACACCTCACCAAGCGACGCCGCAGCTAGGGAGGCATGGAAGAAGTCCATGGATGAGAAGAAACGAAACCGATCATGCTTCCAGTATCGTTGGCACAAAGAGGTCTGCTGTACTGCCAAGAGTTTCAAGTTAGGTGCGCCCAAAACGGCACCTGACGACGACAATCCTAAGGCCAGATGGGTCAGTGGTTGGCACTTGAAGGGTATCAACGACTGGATCGACGCGACGGGCGAGTGTACGAAGCCCGCGTGGAAATCTCCTGATCTCTGATACCGTGTCTTCTAAAAACAAACCTAAGGTATCTTAAGGGCGTAACGAAGGAGGCGAAAAGGTTCGGCACCAGTTAGGGGGGTAATATCATGAAATCGACGGTGATCTCGGCAAACGGAGGGGCCGGAGGGGCTGGAGGGATCTCGCGGCGACTTTTTTTGTTCTTTCGGGGGGGGGTTGTATTGTACGTACTAGCAAAACACGGACGGTTTGCCGTGTCTAGGTCATGATGGGGGTAACATAACGCGGCGTTCTTGGCATCTTGCAGGCGGGACAGAAGGAACCGGAGTAGGACTCGCAGAGCTTAGGATTGCACCGGCTCATGCTTAGGTTATCTCGCATATAATTGCATCTTCCCAAATCGATTTCTCGGAAAGTGATGTGATCATGGATGATTCTCTCGATGTTGGCGGGAGGCGGCGGAAGAACCAAGACCGAGGTATCCGTCACTTTAAGTCAACATCAACTGCGTGGAACCGGCTTGTAGTCTTGAAGGAAGTGTATTGATTTTAAGTTCTTGCACCACCACCGTTTTTATTATCTGTGAACAAATAAATCGGACCAGCCGCACGGTTCATACCCAAATCTCCCCTCCCTTAATATAATAGTGCAATTCCCTCTTAATTACCCCACAGACGACGGAGTGGCAAAAATGACCTAATGCCAGCCGTTAAACCAACATTTTGCCATTCTGGGCACGCCCGCCTCCGCTGGTTGGCTGGGCCGATCTGGCTAAATCAAGGTTGTGCCACCTAGCTCCTCTAGCCTCGACTTATTGCAGCGTCTTAGCGCCATGTTTCATGTTGCGATGGCTCCTTGGTCCATTTAATATGATGTCTTTGGCTGAAAGTTGGATTGATTACTCATCTTTTTGGGCTTCGGATTGGGTGCTTGCGAGGGTTGGCAGGAATATTTAGATGAATTGGATGAACTACGAGTTGATATCAAGGAAGTTTCCGAGAAGTGCTAGGAGCTATCGATTACGCCACCAAATTACCTCAGGCAATCAACGGTAGGTATGTAGGACTAGCAGAAGAAAAGTCAATTTGCAACCTGATAGTAGCTTATGAAGCAGAAGAAGACCGGAAATATCACATAAACATGTTTAAGTCATGGATGAAAAGTAATATTAGAAGCCATTCCTGAAAGCATCCATCTGAAATAGCATGATGTAGTGCCCTATGCGGCAAGACGCAAATATTCCTTATTTCCATATAGTTAGGACATTGCCCAGCGGTTTAAATAGGCCGATAAGACTGCTTAAAGCAATACGTATCACATCTTAAAGATGTCCAGCACGATGCGTGATTAAAGGTGCTATGTGGAAATCCTTCCATCTATCAGGAATCGGGCGAGGTTTGATATTTCAGATGATCAACGGCGGAGGTTGAGACCATCTAGAGCATGGTTGGCCAGCGCGTCGGCCTCCTGGTTCTGGGCTCGCGGGACATGCCAGAACTTGAAACCTAAGCCCCCCTCATCGCCATACGTCATCTCGTCGAGACGCTCGTGGATCTCCTTGAGAACCGGATAGTGCGCAACAGGGCGTCCTCTGGCGCGGCGCCCACCACTCTCGATCCAGCCTTCGATCCACTCCGACATTGCTCGCACGAGGAAATCCGAATCCGTTCTAATTCGGAACTGCTGCAGCGAGTAGTCTCCTTCGATAGCTACTGGGATAATGTGCAGCGCCTGTGACAAAGCCTCGATCTCAGCTCGAGTACTGGTCTGCGGGAGTGTGGAGTCCAGAAGTCCACTCGCGTTGTGGGGCGATTCCGGACCGAAATAGACGCCCCAGGCGGCGCGGGCGGACGGGGTTCCGTTACCGCGGCAGGCACCGTCGATGGAGATGACGACGGTCATCCTATCAATTTCGACATTGCCTGTTCTCGGGTGCTTGTATTGGAGTTGTGAGACCTTTTTCAAGGGGTTGTAGACGACTAGCTGGCTCGCGGGGACGGTTCGGTACAACGAGCTAAAAGTAGGGTCGAATTGGCGTTCAATCTCCTCTCCCCACTCGTCGTAGGACGCGCCCATGCTGTTGCCCATCACGAACTGCATTTTCCGTGGTTTTGATAGATCGGCTCTGGCTAAGTTCCAATAATAGAAGACCCCGTGATTGGCACTGACTTAGCTGCGTTTCATAGCGCGATGGCTCAAGTATCTAATATCAGTAACATGAACAAAAAAAGGATTGTGTGAGAAAAGAAAACTCTGGAAAGTTTTCGCTCGCTGTTACTAAGGTCGTTGAAATATAAGTTCTAGTCGGGCAACTAGCTGTTTAGTAGGTTTCAAGTTCTAGATGCAACCTTGGAATTGATTGGAGTATTTAGCAAACAACGTAATAGGTACGTACCTACATAATGAAGTTTAAGTTACACCTAAGAGTGTTCCTTCCCCACCATCAATGCCACTATGTACCTACTTACTGCCCGAGACAGCGCTAGGTACTTATGTACACTCCGCAGAATATTAGAGCGTCATAATATGTACCTACCTAGGTCGCCTTTCTGAGGCTGCTACTCCACGACTATTGTAGATGGTACTCTGCGAAGCGACATAAACGTACGTCCTACCTATTCGGTTGAATATTGGTCAGAGTAAAGACCAACATGTCCGTTTAATACTCACTCCCACTATGTTTACACATCCATAGAAGCAAACGCGCGACTTCAAATGATCTCAAACTCTTCCACAGCCTTGTCCATAGCCTCCCATGCGGCCTGGTACATGAGCCCAAGCCCAACACGCCTGAACTTCGTCAACGTCTTATCAACGGGTACGAGCAGCAAGGCATAATAATATGTTTCTCCAAGCGTGATTTCCCATGTCTGCGGATAACCGTCCTTTGCTCGTTAGTCAGATTCGCCCGTGTGTGATGAGTGTGCGACTTGCCTCTACCGATCTAACGTCGGCTTCTGAACCTTGCCTTGATGTCTTTAAGGACCTCCGGATCGTAGCATTCTTCGGGAATTCGAAGTCCCTGGGGGTTGTCAGTCTTCTCCCATTCACACATGAAAATATCTCTTCATGTTGCGTACCATCGCTCCATTTCACTCCGCTTGGCAGAGGCGAGTATGGAAAAAAAGACATTAGACTGAGACCTTTCGTCGAAATCCGCGAATCCTAGGATTTGAGAAGGCTTGCTACCGCTAACCATCAAATGAATGGGAGTATGCAAGCGGTTTCGAGTCCGGAAAAAGGTGGTCTCTGGTCTGATGCTATTGGCATTGTTTGATATCCATTTCCGGACGGGCACAGGAACTGCAACACAATCGCAATGTCCCCCCTCGATGCTATTCTCCATCCCTAGATATCCACGGATGTTCAAGGAACCGGAATCTACAATCGAAAGCGCGTCATATGTTCTCTGCACGTTCAGCACGAAGGCTGAATTCAAGCACCACCTCTTGCTGCCCTCGATTTTAACCCAACTCCAAGAAGGCATCTTAGGAACTTTTCGGCGTAGTGTTGACCGCGACATGCACGTCCAGATGAGTTCTGTGGGCATCGAGATATCCCATATTCCGAATCGATACCGACCGCGGTCAATTTCGGGTTGGGCAAGATCCTTCCGATAGGGGCGGCGTTTAGTTGTGCCCATTTCAGTAGCGATTCCTTGGATTTCTGGAAGCCAATCCGAAACCCGCGTCAGCTCCATTGCTGAGTATTCAGACAAGAGTGAAGTCCATGATTCGTATGTATGGTTGTCTATAGTAGAAAAGGAGTGACAGTTTCGTTCATCCAGCATCGACTCCTTGCATGACCACACTATTCCACCAGGCATAAAGAAGACCTTGCGTCGCGACATGTACCTTTCTTGAAATGCCCAAGCCCTTTTGTTCAACGGGCTGCTCGAGGGGTCCTGTTCTCCAAGCGGCATGGGTGAAAGATAACATTGGCCAAGAATGCGATGTTCGTTGTCAACCAATGGCACATTAATGATTATTGGTTCAGGCCGTTGAACAACACAACAGCCTTCGCTAGAATTAGATGCTCCAGAAGCTGCAATCATCAGTGTAGCCCTTTCAAATAGGGAACCCATTGTTGCTGACTCGCGTTCCCACTCATCGTGGTCATCTTGTACAATGCAAAGGGAGTCTATCCAGAGGTAATCGATGCCTATGCTCTTAGTGATAATCAGAGCTTCCATGAAGGTCTTGGGAAGCTTATCAGGGGGAATTGCAATGTGATGCTCTTTCAGGTTGTCTTTGACGGTGCAAAGGGGGCGTTTGTACTCGGGGCCCCAACAGTGGCTCAAGACACAGTATCTTCCTTGCTTCCCTCCGGTTTCGATCAGTTTTACGTCTAGCTCAGGTGTGGTGTTTTTGATGTATAAAACTCGGGTGGGGAGGTTCACAACATCTCCAGGAGCCAGAGTCGACCCACCAAGCGTTTCGAGGCATTCTTCATGGCAGGATAAGCACATTCGGAGCCAGTTTGAGATTAATGGTGAGGCCTCAGCTGGATCATTAGTAAATATTGGATGCTGTGTTGTGATCAACGGTACAGCTTCAACACCCTCGTCGGCATACACCCCACGAATTGTTGTAGTCAGGTTTGCTGCAGGGTTTCCTAAGTACATAAAGTGTCAGGAATGGCCGCAGAGATAGGAGGAATGTGCTATATTTGCTTTACCTTCATCGCACCATATGGCGAGTCGTATATTATTAGAAACATCGGATCTCTGCACATTCTCAAAAGATTTCCCGCTGCACAGAGTCAAACAGGATTTCCCACTCCACAAACCAATCTTGCCTTCCCTTGAAGATCTATCCAAGTCCACACCTATCCATGTTGTCCACCCACCGGGAATATCCCCTAACTGGTCAATAAGAGGATAAATGAATTCGCATAGGCGGCAGTAGGATGCGGAATCTCTGAATCTTCCCTGTTTTGCTAACCATTCAAAGCCAACATGATCTGATATTCTCTTAAGTACCTTCAGACAGAATTCGCAGAACTCCATGGCGGCCTAAGTTGCAAGGCGCCCAGATTTTATAGGGGCTGAAAGGTAGAACCGTTAGGTATTTGAGGGATTTTTCATAAGGCAAGGTTGGTATGAGGGGGAGCCTCATTAACGGCCTCATCATTCATCCTAGATCACTTAATTGCTACGAACCAACTGCCTAATGGCTTGTTAAGAGGACCCGGCAAAGGGTATAACATGCTGACGCCGATGCGTGAAGTTTAATAGAAAAGCAGGTACTCCGAGACAAGTTGATATTTGGATTGGTGTTGTAGGTGTTGTAGGTAAGCTCAAATACCCCGGTCCAGGTGAAGAAGACCGCCAAACCGCCAATTGAATTTACCTACAGTGCGTTTTGTGGCTTACACTGTATTTACACTGTATTTAGTCTAGCGCTTTTTGTTATACCCCGCCCAATATTTCGATGAGCTATGGAATCTCTCTAGATCGCTTCGCTCCGTGATTAAAAGAATCTCGCACTTCGAGTGAAGGCTATGTTTTAATTGATCCGTAAGAGCGTTGGCTTTGGCGTTTTTGTTACGTAATATCAAAGTATGAATATTTACTCGGCGAAATATTCAATTGATTTAAAAAGAGTTATTTACATTACCGTTTTTCTTCTTAACTATAGCATTGCCCACGTTTATCAATTTGGGAATGTCTAGTAAGAAGCGGGCGAGCAAATGAAGCCAATTCTTACCTAAGTACGTTAGAAGGAGATAGTCCGAGTGTAGTCTTAGATGTTTATCATATTATGTAAAGGATAACTAAAGGTTGTCAAAATCGCTTATGTAGGTAAGCTGTCTTACATAAGACTACGAAGCGGATACATACCTCATTCATTTCAAGGGACGCTACCTACCAGGTAAGGTATCAATTCCATACCTATCTAGGTAGTCAATCATATCGCCGAACCTGTCGCCAAGTTCGAATCGAGGCTATCACAACGATACCTATTACACGCGTGCTCTGGCAGCAATGAACCATGGCAAACGGATCGAACCATGGCACAGAGACGACGGTGCTGCGCAAATTCGGAATCAAGTAAGTAAGCACCCGTTATTACATACTGACATGGCATCTCGGCCCATCTCACCTACGACCACTTGTCTAGCGAGGCGTACCAACTGGCCATGTATCTACTGGACCAATATCGTGGCACTGTCCTCTCTTGTCGCTATGCAATCCCGTCACGTCTTGCACCGGCAGATTCACAGACCCAACTGGAGGAGGCAGTCAAGGTCGCTGTCGTGGACACCGTTATGAGACATCCGATGCTGCAAGTCGGCATGATGAATGCAACTTCCAAGGCTCCCTCGTGGATCCAGCTGCAGAATCTCGACTTAACGCAACATATAAAATGGCTTTACATCGGAGGGCATGACGACTTTGAACAAACGGTCCAGAAAACCTTTCGCACTCATCTCGATGAATATTTCCCGGACCTTTCCATTAAGCAGCCGGGTTGGAAAATTACCATCGTTCGGCAAGGGAATGCTGCTACCATGGAGGTCCTACTCACTTGGAATCACCCCCAATTCGACGGTGCAGGTGCCAAGGTGTTCCATGAAGACTTCCTCGAGATGCTCAATAATGCTAAGAATGGAGCATACGAGCGGACGGGCTTGGATGGCGATATCCTGAGACTGCCTCAAGAACCCCCCTTGCTTCCAATGCCAATCGAGAGCTTAAGGAGTCTTCCGGTAGATCTCAAGTACCTCGCCAAAATGTTTTGGGAGGAAATTCGGCCCCAGTTTCTTAATTGGGACGTATCCCAAGCAGCCTGGTGCCCGATTCGCACCTCTCCATACAAGACCCAGTTCCGAGCCTTTTTTATGGATAACGCAGCTCTACTTGCGATCCTAGCTCTCTGCCGACAGAACAAGACTACCATCACCGGCCTGTTAAACGGATTAGCGCTTATTGCCTTCTCATCGCGCCTCGACAGCACGGTCGCCTCGACCTTTCAATGTGCTACCATTATGGATCATCGCCGGAATCTGCCACCCGCCCCGCCAGACGCTCCGTGGGTTCGCTCCGACAGGGTAGTGGGCAACTACGTCACTCAGGTGTTCCATAAATTTGACGCGAAACTGGTCGCGCAGATTCGTTCCAAGCTACCGGCCGATGCCAGCGAGGGCAGAGATCTGTCCTCCGACCTTCAACACGAGCTCTGGGCCGCATCGGCACAGAATCGGCTGGAGATAGTGCGCAAGCTGGAAGGCGGGCTACGAAACGATCTCATCGGAGTGTTTAAGTACGTGACGGACTGGCAGCAGACGATGAGCAGCATGGCGAAAAAAAAGCGCCAGTTCTCGTGGCTGGTGACCAACGTCGGTGTGCTGGACGGCAACACGTCAAGAAGGCTGAGCACCACCGGCGGTGACACCAAATCCGACAGCGACCAGAGGTGGTCGATCGACCGAGCGCAGTTTGGCCTCAGCGCTGAGATACCCGCTGCCGCTATCGAGTTTGCCCCGATCAGCGTCGTTGGCCGGGGAATGTGTGTCAGCGCTAACTGGCCGGACTGTGCTGTTGATACGATGTTCGGGGAGCGCATCATGGCTGATCTGGAAAGATGGCTGTCCCAATTGGCGAGCCAGTCATGATGTGCCTGCTACGAAGTACCGCTTGTATAGATCCATACACTTAGAGAGGATTCAGGAAGGAGAGACATGCTTTACCTCAGCTTTTCCTGGCCCCCAAATGTGATTACAAATGCGCCTTGCCGATCATATCGGCCAGATTATAAGTCCCTATACTGATAGGGTCGTTGCTCTTTATTATATGTCGAGGCAGAGATACTATTAGGTATTGGCGGGGGATGCGGTCAATGACACGGGCTTATTTTCACGGCACGGCTATTTATGTTATCCTTTGTTTTGAGAAACTCAGCCAAGGATCTTTCTTTCTGCCATGAGAACATCGAGCTTCGACCCATCTATAGAAGAATTAAGACGCCAAGTACCTATCAAGACATGCCGCTTTTGCTTGACGCTCCTCTACAACGGGCTGTGGGGCGTTTCGTGCCTGTGTCATTGCCCCCGACTGGGACTTTTGACGGGCATCATCACATCCCGCGTAGCATCTCGTGGGGATGTCGCGAAACAGCACATAGAAGAAGCGGCGGGGCCCTCTCGCAAAGGCGACATTTCCTGTCTGGAGCTGGACTTGGAACGCTACGACTCGTGTACTAGCTTCATGGCCAAGCTCAAAAGCAGTCTCCCTGGCCCCGCCGACCTAGACGTGGCGATCGTGAACGGCGGCATCTACAGCTCAGGCAAATTGGAAAAGAGTGCCGAAGGATGGTAGGTACTACCTATCTCTCCCTCGTTTGACTATACCACACTACCTAGTATACTGCTTGGGCACGCCCGTGTCGAAACCTACCATGAGTTAGGCCCAACAGACATCGAGATCGAAGCCAAAGTCTGGGGTGTCGGCTTCCGCGACGTGTTTCTTGCCCTCGGCCGCTTGGATGAAGACGATTTTGGGGCGGACTGCGCGGGAATAGTAACAAGAGTAGGAGCCAAAGTTCAGTCTTTCAAGATCGGGGACCGTGTCGGCATGCAGACAACCAATAGTATGAAAACCTATCCCAGAGCGCACGAATGGACTACGGCCAAAATCGCAGACTCTGTTTCGTTTGAAGACGCTTGTGCCATTATCATACCCGGAATGACCGCGTTACAGTCGTTAATCGAGGTCGCGCGCTTGCAGAAAGGAGAGAAAGTCCTGATCCATTCAGCTTCGGGAGGCACGGGCCAGCTGGCCCTCCAGATCGCGCAGATTCATCGGCGCAGAGGTCTTTGCGACGGTGGGATACGACCACAAAAAGCAGCTCCTTATAGACGAGTATGGTGTCCCTGCCGATCACATCTTCTACAGCAGAGACACCAGTTTTGCCCTGGGGGTTATGAGGGCCACTAATGGTTACGGCGTTGATGTTATTCTGAACTCCTTGGTAGGCGAATCCTTGCGTGCTTCTTGGGACTGCATTGCTCCGTACGGAAGGATGATCGAGATCGGTAAGGCCGAGATAAACGCCAACACGTCGCTCCCAATGGGTAGCTTCAAAAAGAATAGCCTACCTAGCTACCCACGCAACAAGGTATCGGTCATAATGAAAATGATATATTTGATAAAAATGTTGCGCTACTTTGAAAAGGGCAGGAATCTTCCTGTACGGTACTGTAGTGAAGTTGAGATTAGATAGTATGTACCTGTCCGGCTAAATCTCGGCCTGTACACCATTCAACAATATGCCTCGGCTCAGTAGGTTCCACATGGAAGGAACGAATTAACTAGTATTCGTCATCACAACTCCTTCACTTACAGTAACTACCTACTTTCCTAAACTTAGATTATGGATTGTGGATTGTCTCCTATTTATCTATTTATCTATTTACACACAATTTGATGTAGAGCATAGATGTCAATGGTGAATTTAACCACCACCACTACAATACTACCCTAACTTCTGTACTAATGCCATTTGCGCCGACTAACAACACCCTCATCGCAAAGTGTACCAGCACTGTGTTGTGTCATCTACGGGCCATCCCTCTCTGGGGAATTGCGCTGGCTATACTACTTTTGGGTTTCCTTCGAGCGCAGTTTATAGCCCTCACTACAGGTCCCAAGTCTTCACCGTCGCAATCACCGAATCGGAAATTAGTCGCAGAGTGAACAGCAATCATGGCTTCTGCTGCTGGATCCGCGAACAAGGTGATACGGGTTGCTGGGCCTGTCCTCCTACCGGCGATAGCCTACGGCGCTTATAAAGGCAACGCGTTGGGATTATTGCAGTCTTTTTTCACGGGACCCGGTAGAACGAGTCGGGTCATAGCGCTAGCTGTTGTATTATACAACTGGAAGAGTTTGCCTCTAGCATGGACTGTACGCCATCCACTACTTGAAATGTCATTCCAGATCTGAGAGAACTATTTGCTAAAAGAAGTTCCCGCAGTTCCGTGTCCTCGGTGCCATGACTTCCCACTTTGCGCTACGCGGCCTACATTCACACGGCCCCGATAAGCTATTCCACCCTGTCATCACGCCGTCGCATGTCACGCTCCTCGAAGTCGACTATAACTTTCATAAGTCTAACTCGACGTATTTCGCTGACCTCGACGTGAGCCGATCCCACCTCGTCTCGCACTTGTTCGCACGTGGATGCGCTGCTGTAGCCAACAATGCTACTACGAAGCTCGTAATGAACCCATCTGACCCTTCGAAACCAGCTAAGGGCCGGTTCGCCGTTATGCTCGGCGCCGTGCACTGTAGCTTCAAGAAGGAGTTGCAGCCGTATCAAAAATACGAGATGTGGAGTTATATCTGTAGCTGGGATCGTAAGTGGCTATATATCGTGACGCATTTCGTTGAAAAGGGTGCTGTGAAGCCGCGCTCGTGGGATGCGAGTAACTTCGGACCGACGAGGAAGGATGAGGGGAAGGTTGAGGACTGGGAGAAGAAAATTCACGCCACGGCTATCAGCAAGTACGTTTTCAAGGTCGGGCGGTTGACGGTGCATCCTGCGGTTCTTATCGAGGCCAGTGGTCTTCTACCGGAACGACCCGGCGGTTGGGTAACTATAGAGAACGGGATGGCACCGCCGTCTCATGTTGTAACTGGCGGCGCTGCCCCCGAATCCGAATTTGATCCCGAGTCTGCTGATTGGGATTGGAAGCGAACAGAAGAATTACGACTCAAGGGTCACGAATTTGCGGAGCATTTTGCAGCACTCGACGGCCTGCAGGGCCACTTTGATGGCGGCGAAGACGGCGCATTAGGAATATTTGGTCTCTCATGATTTATACCGCGCTCAAGCGCGTATAGATGCATTATCTGTTAGACTTAATCTCACGAGGGGCAAGGTAGATATCACACTAGACGGATTCGGAAATAAAGCTAATCCAACACTAGAAAATATAATATAGACCGCCAAGACAATTATAGATAATATAATCAGTTGTTCTTTTCACTTTTCCACAGGTATCAATTAACTTTTTTTCAAATCGCTCCAAGGATAGAAATATTGCGCTATAAGAGAAATTCGCCATCAACCACACGAGAAGAGGTCCATCCTCTACAGAGCTAAGGCAGCCACGGCAGCGGCGAAACCAAGACCCGCAACGGCCCGGTTACCAGCGCCGGTCGCCGGGGTCGTAGTTGCGCTCGTGGTAGAGGAAGTTGCGGTGGCACCCGTAAGAGAGGCAATAGCGGAAGTAGCGGCCGAGCCGGCGCTAGACACGACCGAACTAGCGGCAGCACCTCCGGCGTTAGCTGCGGCAACGGCGCAGATCTCGGCGCTCAACTTCGTGGTCTCTGTTTATACGCATTAGCTACCTTGCTTATTTACCATTTCATCTCTCTACCTAATACGATATAATACAATACGAGAGTTGGGCGCAAGGTAAGGGGGCTCAGGGGTACATACCAGTCAAGTCATCGGCGCTGCAGGACGTAGACACGCAGCCGATAGCCTGCGTGGTCAGGTCGTCGATCTTGCCGCACTGGCAGGTCGTGTCGGTGGTCGAGCACCCGATCTTGGTCGAGGCGTCATCGAGACACGGCTTCGCACACGACGGGATCTGGGAGATGAGCTCTTGCGTGCTCTGGGCGGAGACCGAGGCGGCGGCGAAGAGGGCGAGGGCGAGAGCTGTGAACTGCATTTTGGCTTTTGGTGTTTGGTGTTTGAGTTGTCTTCACGTAAAGGAGTGGACGTGTATGTCGTTCTTTCGACCGGCGATGAAGATAATAGACAACAGACAGAAGAGGTTCAAGAGACGAGGGAGTGAATTACGTACAAATGATGCAAATGTTCGGGAAGAGGAGAAACAGAAGTTTACATCACAAACATCCGGGATAAGCTGACAGGAAGTTTCAGTGCTGCAGCGTCGCATTCTTTTTCGTCGAAATCCCTTACTTTGGTAATATCCCGGATCGCCTGTCCGCTACCATGGATGATACCCACACCTCCGCAGGATTCTCCCATCCTTGGGCTACTTGGCTACTTAGCGTATGGAGTCGAGGCCTCGAGATCGGCTGGATTCTCGCTCATCACGGCATGGTTTGAGGTTATCCTCGATAACGATGTGACACGAACAGGGGTTTTCTTCCCTCCAGTCTCATCTCAACAAAATCTTGGCTCCTCTCATCCTTTAGAGATTCTAAGCGAGCGGCGCAGAGGGACAACGCACGAGATGTGGACAATAGGGGATAGCCTAATGTCGGCAATTCAAAGCTTCATGTATGAAGACTTAGAAACAACTAGCTAGGTAGGTAGGTTAATTTCTACAGGCTCTCTGCGTAGCTCCTTCGAGTAGAAAGAAAGCTTTCAAGCTTACTTCGTACTCGCAGATATTCGGTCCATGCGGGCGATGCGAGGAATCCTTGCAGGCAAATGCATTAGTTCAGGGGCAAGGCCTAAGACGGATTAGCGTGGTCCCAAGTGACAGCCGTACCCCTACCGCTTCTGAAACATTCCCTGGGCATCTTTGCGGGGGCGGCGGGTTCTAGAAAATCTCCCTATCGGCGGAATACTTAGCCGAGAGGCTAATGACTTTGGATGGAAACAACAAAACTGGAACAGTCCGATTTTATGTAAGTTTATTTTAACATCATGTCGAATATTGATTCTTACAAAACTACAACTGGTTGGGTTAACCTATACCGATGGATAATTATACTTAGTCGAAAGAAAATATGCCTTGAGGACGTAGGAAAGAAGTCTTGAATGTCGAGACGGAATCCGTAAATATGGGAGTCACGCCAAATAGGGGCCCAAGAGGTCCTTGCGCTCGAGTTTGGACACTATGCTAATCTTATTACAAGTGATGTTCGTCTATGCCTACCTACTATCCCCATAACTAACAATTATCTTCAGGCGAAGTTCAATAGGTAGAATACTGTTCGGCTGACTTTCAGCCAATCAAAATTCAGCTTCTGTATGTGTTGATGAGCTATTAGGTACCTGTGCTTGGGTGTATCCTACATATTAAACCCTGTTTGAAGATAATTTCTAGTTAAGGGGATAGCTTGCCGATATCCTATCTGACTAGTTCTCTATCACACGTTTCATAAACAACTCTAAAGGAAAACAATCTCTCATTATCAGCAACCATCCGCAACCATCCGCAACCCGACGTATCTCCGCTAGAATTATCTAATTATACAAGAGTTACCGACTGCCATTCTCTATCAGGTGTCATAGCTTCTCCATACATAACCCCATGTACATAAGCATGCCCGATACTGGAAGCATTCTTGACTTTGATCACGCCGAGAACGAATTGGGCGTAAAATGAAGGGCATCTTCCCTCCAGAGAATATATATATCGCGTCTCCGGCGCAAGCGTCTCGAGGTCCAGATCCAACGAGGCCGGCATTTGTCATGAATAGCTGAGCGCTATTGAGATGTGGTACGTAACTATCAATAAAGGATTGAAGGCGGATCGGTAGAATGTTTGCGTGCCTCTTTAAATCCCACTGCCGTGTCATCACCTCCAAAAAGGCTTGTTGGTACGTCCCTTCAGCGGGATAGGAAACTGGAAGAAGTTCGTCTTTATATTTCTCCAATACCTACCTGCTGATTGTCGACAAGACCCAGGACTATATCGATCCGAAACCTCTTCAAATTAAGTTCTGTATCGTAGACTAAGTCGAATTCGAACTCAGAGCCCTTGGAAGCGTCGTACAAATTATATTCCAGCAAAGTATCCCAGTGATTATTAAATTGGCCGTCGGATATTTGTCTGTCTTCTTCAGAATTCCAGTCGGGAACCCATGACGGTAGCTCGGGATCTCTCTTGCCCTCTATGCCTCTTATAATTGCTTGCAGAGATCGCATTGTTGTAATCATCCACATTGCTGTACGGGTATAGATCTGATAACAAGGGAGCGTATAGTCAGCAGGATCTAGCCTAACGCCTCGACAACTAAGCCTAGGAGTCCAAATACTCTATCTCTAGGATCGCTAGCCTGTCGGTATCGGAATGCGGCTAAAGCAATGCATAACGCGTATCTATATTTTTCCACAAAAGCCAATTCCGACAGCTGCTTATAATTATTAATGATAACCCTATCTTGCGACTGGATATTCTCGTAAAACCCCTCTAGAGGGAAATATCTTTTCTGTTCCTTTTTGCCCAAGATGAACTCGTCCCATGGCATTTCTATGGAGCCAAACTGGAAGGACTTGTGTTTCGGGAGTAGAGCCTCTTGAACAGTCCATATACGTTTCCACAAGGGCGTATTAAGCACTAGGTATATCGCTTGGACGGACTCATACAGTTCGCGATTTGATGCCCAAGAGAGGCTCCTGGCAAGGTACTCGTGGTTCATCCCAGTAGCCATGACTTTCAAGAAAGAAAAGGCCTTTATAACGAGTAATGCTAGATCCAGATTGGTTTTTTTCCTTGCGTACAGATTGGTTTTTCTTATCAATTGGCAACATTCTGTTACTTATTTTAATAGCATATATATCTTAATTAATTTAATTTGTTTACTATTTTTATATATATATAATTATTTTTTTATAACGGTAATATAGGTAATTTTTTTTCTTTTATTTTTTATAATCTTAAAATGTTTAATATAAATATTATTAGTTTAAATATTATAAGCGTTATTATTATAACGTTACCTTTAATAAAAAATTATATTATAATAAAAGTTATCGAATTATATATTATGCTTTATTTACCGCAAAAAAACCAATCTGGATCTAGTATCACTCTTTATAACCGTGCTCTGTGGGAGGTTGTTTTGTGAGTTTAAATTTTGTGACCGCAGGTTGTGGAGGCAAGCATTATCATCACAGTTCTGCTGTATACCTGGTATGATCGAGCCCTCCTCGTAGTCACCTAACCATAAGACAGCGTGGGCAGTGCACGAATATATCTCCTTCATTAAGTTGACTTGGTGTGATTTTTCGATACTATCAGCCTAGATTACCCAAGATAGAGTTAACATTATTTTCATGGGACTTCAGTAACTCTTGATATTGCTTACCTGATTGATGCACAACGCGTCGACCCATAGATTTCGTGCTTTGAATGGATACCGTAGGCGCCTTAAGGCAGCTTCAAGGTTGACGGTGACATCACAACGACTACCGTCCACCCAGACCGACTGACAGATAGTAGGATCTCCCCATACATAAGACAGTGCTTCATAATATGGAAGGTCGCCTAAGTATGTTGTATAGCGGATACATCGGATTGGGTCGTTCCAAAATCCAGGTAGCAGGCGAAGGATGCGTATTTGCTTTCTATCAAGCTCAAGCCCTTTCTCGTTGAGAATGTTATTAACGCCAGGTAAGGTGGTAGCTATGGACATTTGGTTTTGTATGTACCTACCTAGTTTAATTGGCAACTTTCGTATGCCCGTTAGTGGGGTCATTAAAGCAAGGGGGAAAATATGAAGGCTTTGGGCGAAGGGTGAAGAATATTTTGTCACCTAGGCAGAGCAAGTCATCGTTGGATACCTTAATGGGCTGCCTAACATATAGTCGCTAGGCAGTCACGGCCTATGATGTGTCGTACGGTGAATGAGTCAATCTTGGAGAGGTCATATGAGAACAGAGTACTGGCTATCGTGATAACTATTAATAAGTAAACCCCCAATCATAGAGCTACGCTACCTTAATCGTCAAGTAAATTCTACCCCTTTTCTGCACAGTGTGTTGTTTTGTTCTTAGTTGGAAGTCGATAAGCTTGACACTTCACCGAAAACGAGAAAGAAAACGATAGATGTTACATCGTAGGTATATATTTCATCCCTAACTTCCAACAAGGTACTCATGACTACGTAGGCACAGCATAGACAAATATATTGTTGCGGGGCAGCTGCTACCACTGTTGCTACCACATATGGCTCTTGATAGTTACCTAGGTAGCTTATCATGCCGTCTTCCTTTCACCTTTCCTGCCTATAGGCGCAACACATATACATCCTCTTACTGCTCAAGAACAAGGCGGTGAAAGCTTTTCGTAATAAGTTAAGGAGTGAAGCCAAACAGAGCTATTGCTCATTTATCTAGGTACCTACCAATCTAATTCCCCAACTAGCTAGAAGAGGCTTCAATGATCCGCGTCATGACCTCTGCAGCCCCTTTAATGTGTCCTGCCAACTCATCAGCCTTCCCTTGCCCGTCGATAACCGTGAATGTAACACTAGCAACAATCATCGTCAGTTAGCTGGTCAAATAATATCGCTCATCGCAATTCGCAAGCAGCCCCAAACGATTAACCACTCACCTTTTCTCGAGAACCTGCACCCCGATCCAGACATCCTCGCGTTTCGGCTGACATCTCCCCGTCTCGGGCAGCCCGAATTCCGTAAAGCTCGTGCAGACGGGGCGCTCGCTCGTCCTCTTATACACGACATCCTCGTACAGCTCCGGCGGCTCCTCGCCCGGCCCCAGCATCTCCCTCAGCGCCATGAGGTGCCACCGCCAGCCGCGGCCGCGCGTCGACAGCGTCACGAGGCGCGCGTGCGACTTCACCGCCTCCAGGAACAGGCGTCTGCGCTCCGCGACCCCAACTGTCGGGTCCTCAGCCGCGGCGCAGAAGGCCGCGACTTCATCCGTACCGATGTATATCATGTCGGTGCGCCCACCGCGGAACGGGCGCTGGCTGATGACGTCGACCGCTCCCGAGGGGTTGTACCCGAAGAGCCGGCGCACGGCTATCTGCACGACGAGCTGGATGACGGACTTGGGGGGCAGCTTGTGCGCGCGCAGGTAGCCGGCGCCGTAGGCCGTGTGGGTGTAGTTGCAGAGGCCGTAGCCGGCGTGAGCGGCGAGGTGCTCGGAGCGGAGACGGGTGATGTACTCGTCGAGTGTGGCTGGTATGACAAAGGGGAGATAAGTGAATCCGTCATTAGCTACTATTTTACCGTTAGTGATGGGGGTCAATTGCCCATTGGTGGTGGCTTGGGCATGTTCCGCCGTTCGCGTTTTAATGGCATCGATCAAGCCGCCGAATGTTGTGCCGTCGACCATGGTGTGTTCGCAGAACATGGAAAGCACGCCATTGGCGCAGACAACGAAGGATACGGTTTTGTCGAGCCACCGGTTTGAATTGTCATCCAGCAAGAAGCAATCTGCTCGTTCCTTGGCAGTGGTGGGGGATGTGTCATCGAGGCAGACGACAAACATTGACTTCTCTATTGTAGATATGAAGTTCTCATTCTCCGGTGAGACAGCGATCAATTCGTCGCGAACCTATGCTTATATGTCAGCAAGAGTTTATATGTAAGGATTGAAGGGTCCCTTACTCTCGCCCATTCATCACGGTTATCCGTAGCGAGAATACTAGCCCAATTGATATGCGGCGGAGCTTGCTCCAGTATGGTCCGGAATATAGCCCTCAGTTTTCCATGTGAGATTGGCTGGCCATTATCATATTGAAGGGGAACCTTGTAGGCATGGCCATGTCTCATGGCGACGAGGTAATCATTACCCGGCCAACGTTCTGCACGATCGCATTCGAGAACAGGGGTTCGGTTTGAGTTGAATAACCAATAGACCGTTTCCACTGCAGTGTCATAAGTTAGTCATTATCAATTCGAAGAAATTTTATGTAAGCTTAACAGATCCTCTGTTGTCGAGGTAGGCTAAGGGGACACAGAAGTTTGGTAAAGTTGCTTACTGCACTATAACATGTAAGGTTAGCAACCTGATAAGGGTACTCGACGCGCGATTATATTTGGTACTCACTAGTATCTGATCATTCAGAAGGTCCTGCTGCATCGTCCCAGTGTCAATCGACAACTTATAATCATATGCCGCCAGCGAGACTAGCGCCGCTTGATCAGCTTGATCCAGGGGAAGTGTATCGGGGAGTGGAAGAGTGGCAAAGAAGTTTCGCAAGCGAGGCCGCCAGTCGCGCCCGCGAAGCCATTTATTCCGAACATATACATCCACTACGTCGTCATCTACGTTGCTATCGTTGGTGAGCTCCTCCATACGTGATTGGAGACGCTTGCCCACACCGTCGCTGCTGAGAAAACTCGCTACGGCTTTGCGCGTTTTTTGCATTTCTTCTTTATTCCCTAGATGGGACACCGATTCTAGGAAAAACTCCATAGCCGTTTCCAGTGGTGGTAAGGGGTAATTTGGGAGGGCAACTTGAGCGTCCTCGACGTCTTCATTAGCCTCCTGTTTCGTGCTGTTATCCCCACTCTTATTTCTTATAAGACTGGAATTTTGCGTTATGAACGATGCCAGTAATCGCAGGCTAGGGGCGTCTGTTATATCTGAAACCTGAACTGGAGCCTGTAGCGTGTTGGTGATCCAGTTCTTGATCTCGGTAGCTATAAGCGAGTCCAGTGCCATGTTTGCGACAGGTGTATCCAAATCCAGCTCCTGTGAATCTAACGCCGTGAGGGATGAGATCTTTTCTCGCACCGCGACAAGTATCAACTGTTCCACATCAGCCGTGGAGGATGCTTGTCTAATCTGTTCGTCGATACTTCGTTCCGTCGCGTGATCTGAACGACGTGCTAAGTTCCGTCCCTCGGCTGTGATATGAGAAAATAGGGGCGGTACTGGAGTTCCCTGTTGGGCTTGTTTGATGAAAGATTGGGGATCCAGGCCAAAGGCAATTTGGTGAACTCCGTCTTTGAAGGCTCTGCCGCTCATAGCATAGTCGATTACTGGCAAGGCCGATTCAATCGGAATAAGCTGACAACCTTGTCTGGCTAAAGAATCGATACGAGCTTGGGAAACGGGATAAGTGTTTTCGATTAAGGGGACATCAAGCGTGATGAATTTTGTCCGCCCGCTCGATATTTGAGCATGAGTGAACATATCCTGATATGTACCACCAGCGGCATAGTTGGACTGGCCAAGCGTGCCAATTACGGCCGAAAGGGATGATAGCATGACGAAGAAATCAAGGCTATCATTATAAAAGGCATGATATAAGTTCTTCGTGCCGTAGTACTTAGATCCGAGTGCGGCGCTGAAATCGGCTTGAGTTATTTGAGATACAGTTCGGTCCTTTATTTTTCCAGCTTGTTAGTAAATTCTTTTCTAAAGAAGATTGATTTCAAAATTAAGGAAGCTTACCGAGAGAACCATGGCACCATGAATGAGGCCTCTCACTGGTGGCATGCTACGAGAAATTCCCGTGGACACCTGTTTGACTGCAGTCTCGTCAGCAATATCGCATGTTACAACCTTCACGACAGAATCTGGCTCCACAGTTAGGTCTATCTCCATCTGCTTTTTAGTTTGATCATCGAAGTGTCTTCGTGAAAATAACGCGATGTGGCGTGCACCCCGAGCCTGAAGGTGACGGCAGAGATGTTTTCCAAGACCTCCAAGCCCACCAATGATTATATAAGTCCCGTCAGCACGGAGTCGGAGCGGTTGTACTCTAGCCTGAACCATGGAGTGTGTATCTGCCTCTAATACCACCTTGCCCGTGTGTTTTCTACCTTGAATTAGTCTGAAAGCTTTCTCTATATCCCCGATAGGCAAAGCTGTCACCGGTAGAGATGAGAAATGGCCGTCTTCAAAGTCTCTAAATATTTGTTGTAATATTTTCTGGACATGTTTTGGGCGGCGTTCAGAAAGAACGACCATGTCCACGGAAACAAACCGCACATTTCTATCGAATGGCTCCATGTCCAGCTGACTGTGTCGATAGATATCCGTCTTTCCGATTTCTACAAATGTGCCGAGGCTAGCGATGCATTCCCATGATGCTTGGAGCGCAGGCCCAGATAGGGAGTTGAGTATGACATCAACCCCGACTCCAGCTGTCAGTCGCCGTATTCCGGCCGCAAAGTCGGTTGTTCGACTGCTGAAGATGTGGTTCTCGGGAATACCATATTTATCCACAAGTAACTGCCGCTTGGTGCCACTCCCTACCGTAGCGAATATAGTTGCGCCAGTTCTTTGCGCAATCTTGATGGCGGCTTGTCCGACCCCACCCGAAGCTGCGTGGATCAGTACTGTCTGCCCCTGTTCAAGATTGGCACAATCCAAGAGCCCGTAGTATGCAGTCGCAAAGGCTAACGGAATGGATGCGGCATCTGTAAATGAAAATTTATCTGGAATCCGGTGAATCAAATGTCCATTTGCTCGAGATCGGTTAGCATATGGAGTCCCTAGCATGATTGCAACACGATCTCCGACTTTGTATTGAGATGTGAAATTTGAGCCGACAGCGAGAACGACGCCTGCGCTTTCACCGGTCATAGTCTGAGAGGGTTTCATCTGTCCAAGCGCGACGAAAACATCTTTGAAGTTTACTCCCCAAGCGTATGATTGAATCTCAACTTCGTCGGCACCAATCTCTCCAGTCGCATTATCCACGAAGGAGAGGCTGCTCAAGAGGCCAGGCTTTTCAACTTGGACTCTTAAGGGACGCTCAATTTGGTAGAAGTCAGTTTCTTCAGACTCATAATCCCGCTTACCACTAGAAACGGCCTTCTGTAGTCTGTTCTCGGATACAAACCGCTGAATATGCATCTTCCCATTCCGGTACATGAGTTCAAACTCAGGGGTCTGATCGCTAGAAATTTTAGATTGGGTAGACACAATTAAGTGAGCGACAGCATCCTGGATTTGTTCGATGCTATCACCCACGGGGTCTTGCACGTCGATAGTGAAACATTTGAGCTTGGGGTTTTCATTGCGGGCAGTACGGGCAAGGCCAGCAGCCATGGCATTGTCTGGAACGATCCCTCCAGCGCCATCCGCCAACGTGATCCAGTATACAACGCAAGCCTTGGACAAAAGTGAGGTCAATGTTGTAAATTGAATGGGAGAAGCGTTCGTAAGGAGCAAGTTATCGACTGAATCTACTATAACGTATGCGCAAGACTCATCGACCTCGCTATTGGACCATTCAATTATCGACGGCTTGAAATTTCTCAAAGCTAAGCTTTGACATAGATGGTCGCTGAAAGACTGACCCGGTCCTCCCTGCACAGCGTTCAATATCTTGATCGGCGAAATATGGTGTCCGTTCATCCCCTTGTCAGCCGAAAGAGCAGTTGAGAGCAATAGCGCCGAATGCCGTTCAGGCTCGGGAAGGTCGTGTGCTGCCAAGTCAATTCCTGAAAAGGATGCTTTAACTAAATGTTCATTCCACTGCTCGACGGATTGCAGCGGACTCTCGGTTCTGCCTTCGTCTACGCCTGCCCACCATCCCGCAATGGAGCCAAATGTCATGTTGATGAAAGGGGTTGTCTTCGTCAATTCAACGAGGCCGAGGACGCCGCCTGGTTTTAGAAGTCGATGGATCATATTCAATGACCTCGACAAGGACCGCGTAGCGTGGACAACATTGGCAGCGATTACCAAATCGTATGAGTTCTCCTCGAACCCCTGCTCCGATGGGTCTTTCTCGAGGTCGAATGTTCGGAAGGTAAGCAAGTGTTCCCAGGTCTTAAGTCTTGTTGTGCGTACGGATTCGAAGAAACCCGACGAAATATCAGTGTACATGTATTCGGAGCAAAACTCCTCGCCCCCTGGACTGCACGCTTGGAGTATTTGGAACGTAGTTCCTCCGGTTCCAGCCCCAAGTTCTAGTATTCTCAAGTTCCTTGCCTGGAAAGTACGAATTTTAGCGTATTCTGCCATGTACCGATTGGGACGGGCGCATTCATCGCCGTGATAAACGCGAAATAGCAGCTCATCTCTAAGAAAGAGGGTGAGCGGATCCGTTTGGCCAGTTAGGATGGCGGTTATCTGAGGTCCAATTCGAGCAATAGACTCACCCTCAACACCCAGTTTCGATGTTAACCAATCTAGCTCGTCTTTCGTTTCGGGGCTCTTTCTGATGAGATCCTGTCCCGCGTCCGATTCGGAAAACCTCACTAGCCATTTCCAAAGATTAGCCCTGTGGTCATCTGCTACGGCCAACCCGCCGTCGCGGATCTCCTTGACAGTCCAATCGATGTACCGAGCACATATAATGAAGGTATTGTTAACCTTTTCTGCTTGAGACATGCCTACTTCGTTTGATTGTAGCGGAATGATGATGGATTCTAACAGCTCGGCTGTAATATATGAGGTGTCTATGCCCCACTGCATTTTGAATATGTTGTCGTTTCCGCGTGTCTCCGATAAACTCTGGGATTCGCCCACTACTCTTATCTCGCCCTTTTCTATGGCAATAACGCACTTCGGCTCAGTGTTTTCATCTACTTGAAGGACAGTAGTGTTGAAATTAGTCGAATGAGGAAGCGTATCGCTCAAATCACAAATGACTTCAAGCCGGTTGCCTGGATTGTTGGTGATATCTGCAGAGACAAACGTATCTCCAATAAAAAGGGGCATCACAGAACCCTGAACTGAATGTTGCTGGAATAAAGGAACACATGTTTGGATTACTCCATCAAGGGTAGCGGGGTGGATGAGATGGGGTTGCATAAATTGTGATGGCATAGTTGCTGCGATATCTGGAATGAAAATGCTGTTTAGCGACTGGAAATCTGCTACTCGAGCTTCCTTGTTGACCGCAAAGTTAGGTCCGTACAAATTTCCCGTTGCTGCCATCTGTGCATATAAATCATCTTGTTTAATAACTCTGGTGCAAGAATCCCGCGCATTTCTCAGGTAGTCTTCAGGAGATTCGAGGTTCAGGCCAGTCTCTGGGCGCTGCTCAAATTCGTCGAGCCCCGCTGCAAACGTGGTCGAAATACATCCAGTACAGTGTTTTTGCCATTTGCCTTGATCAGACACTGAAAAGACGCTAAACTCATACTTTTCATTCACATCGGAAGATCGAAAGGTAAGAATTGTTTCGATACCTCGCGAATCTTTCGGTAGCGTCAAAGACTTCTTGAAATATACGTTCTTCAAGCGGTAGCCCTTAGCCACTAGATCAGGGCGGCAGTCTTGATCTAGCTGCATCATAGCTTGGATGGCCATAGTCATGTAACCGGCTGCAGGGAAAATAATAAAATTGTCGACTACGTGGTCCTTCAACCAAGGCAGACGGTCTGTACGCAAGATGTTGCGCCAGCTAGGCTGACTATCGGGCGATGTGATAATCCGAGATCCAAGAAGGTCATGATGAGGATGACGCCTGCTTCGATATTCCCGGCTCAGCCGCGATTCTTCCCAGTGGATCGTGGTATGGTCCCAATGATATGGAGGTAAATCTTGTAAGACAATGGGTGATCGACTCGAGATACCGAGTGATGCTGCTGCCCCCACATCGAACTCACCACCAAACATGAATAAGCCTGAACCTGTAGCAATGAGCGAATCGCAACTATTTTCACCTCGAACTAGTGTCGGGATGTAATTGTACAATAAACCTTCAGCTTGTGACTCTGCCAGTGTTTGTCTGATAGGCCCCGCTAAAGCTTTGTGCGGGCCAACCTCGATCATGCCGAATGAAGTTTGACCAATCTCTTGGCATAAGCGTTGTAAGGCAGAGGAGAAGCGAACTGGAGATACTAAGTTCTCAACCCAATACGAAGGGCCAAAACCATCACGTTTCTCTTCTCCTGTTACGGTGGAAAAGAAACGCGTTGTCGGGCTCGCCGAGCCAGATTCTACTCCTTCTAATCGAGATAGATAGTCATCGCTTACCAACCTCATATGATGAGAGTGGTATGCTGTGTCGACTCTGAGCTGGCGCGCGAATACCCCATCAGCATCGAGGGCTACCTTCAAATCCCATATAGCTTCCGCATCGCCGGAGACCGTAGTGCTTGACGGACTGTTCATGCAGGCAATTTCAACCCCGGAAACTGCAAGCTTGCTCATGTACTTTTCTACATCTTCTTGGCCGAGCCCAACAGCCATCATGGATCCAGGTTGAGAGGCGCGATTTCTAGATGCCTCTGCGAGGAAGCTCCGATGGTATGAAATACGAATTGCCGCACTGTGCGTGATGGCGCCGGCGGCGTATGCAGCTGCTATCTCGCCGCTAGAGTGACCGATCACAGCAGCTGGATGGACGTTCCAGCTCTTCAGCAGGTCAACAAGAGCCAGTTGAATCGCAGTGCTCGCTGGCTGGCCATATTTGCTGTCGTTTAATAGACTGGAAGATCCATCTCGAGAAAGCTCGTCGATCAAGCTCCATTGAGCACCGAGACTTTGTAAAATCGCTTCCGAGAGAGAAATAGACCGAGAAAACTCGTTATCTCCTAAAAGCAAATGATAGCCCACTGCAATGTTTATAGTCAGTATTCTAAATTTATACAGTCTTGTGAGAAATATTGAGGATTGAACGCCTCAAGGCTCAGGATTGGGAGAAAAGGGGTAATGTATAAGTCGGGATCCTAAGCACTTACTTTGAGCCCATTGAGCACCCTGTCCTGTAAACACGAAGATGGTTGAAATATGTCCTAGAACTCTATTTCGTCCAAGGCTATCAGCTCCGAGACTTTTGACCAACGACTCAACATTTTGAGCGACCACACTTGAGCGCCACTGGAAAGGAGATCGTCGAGTTGCCAAGGTATGCGAAAGGTCGTCTAGATTGACATGGTTGTTGTGCATTAGGTAATCTTTTAGTCCGACGATAGTACGCAAGAGAGAGTGCTCAGATCTTGCCGAAAGGGTAAATAAATGCTGCGAGGATTTTCCGTGGTTGGCAATGTTCTCCTTTTTCATATGGACGATATGGTGATCCCCCATTCCGTTAGTGACCCCATTAACCCCTGCAGTATAATTGCTAGCACTTTGATTCCGCCCAGATTCTAATACTACCATAGCATTTGTACCACCGAATCCAAAACTGTTAACAACAGCCCTTCGGGTTACTTGTGCTGATGGCCAAGGTGTAAGTGATTGAGCTATCTGTTGATTATATGATTAGTGTTCAAATATTTAGATGCACGGTCCCTACCTAACAACGGATTGGTCTCACCTTAATGTTCCATTTTTCGGGTTCAATTCCTGGTTTGAAAGTTTCAAGATGCAAATTTGGAGGAATTAAACCCTTTTCCATAGCCACAACTGTCTTTATGAGACCAGCCGTGCCACTGGCAGCTTCTGAATGTCCGATATTTTGCTTCGATGCCCCAACGAACAGGGGCAATTGACTATCACGGCCTTCACAGAAGACATCGCGAATAGACAGCATCTCAGCAAGATCCCCTGCTTTAGTTCCGGTTCCATGTGCTTCAGCATATTGCACCTCAGCAGGAGTGAAATCTAAATGGCGGAATAAGGATCGCGCCAGACGTTCTTGCGCGAGCTGGTTGGGAAGTGTGATACCGTTGGTCCGACCATCCGAGTTAACTCCAGAGCTTCTTATGATAGCCCGGATATTGTCACCATCGCGTACCGCATCATCAAGTCGTTTTAGCGCAATCATACCGACGCCTTCTGCTCGTCCGTACCCATTTCCACGAGCATCGAAGGTATAAGATCTGCCTTCGCCGTTGAATAACCTAGAATAGACTGTAAGCTTTGGGAAATTTTTCACCGTATATAATAAACACCCACCCAGTTAATGACATAAGAGCCATCTGATCAGGAGAAAATATCAACCCGACTCCACCTGCCAATGCCATTTTGGTCTCACCGGCACGAAGACTCTGACAGGCCGAGTTCACAGCGACCAGGCTTCCAGAACATGCAGTGTCAAGCATGATAGATGGTCCTTGTAGGTCAAATACATACGATACTCTATTTGCAAGTAATGGCCGGGCTATACCGGTATTGTGGTATCTTGTAAACGAGAGAGGATCTTTGTGGGCTATTTGTTCATAGTCGTGACCAAACATCGCCACTTTGTTTTTGTCAGCAACTTTTATCATCAGAATAATTTTATCATCTTACCGAAGATGCCAGTATCTGATCCTCTAAATCTTTGCATAGGGATTCCTGCATTTTCGACAGCTTCCCAAGAGGTCTCAAGCACGACTCGTTGCTGTGGATCAAGAGCTTCTGCTTCTACAGAGGATATGCCGAAGAAAGCAGCATCAAATGCAGCAATAGACTGGTTGATGAAATGCCCCCCTTTTTGATTTATGGATCCTGGAGCATCGGGGTCAGGATGATAGAATGAATCTCCGTTGAATCGGTCTGGGGGAACTTCAGTCCAGCCGTCCCGGCCTTCGGCGACCACTGACCACAAGGCTTCTGGGCTGTTGGCCCCGGCTGGATAGCGGCAGCCCACTATAGTGTTAAATGTTAGTATATGTTCTCCGTAAAAGGGTTATCGTGAAACTTACTGCCAATGATGGCAATAGGGACTGGTTCTGACTTTGACATCTTGACTATATCGTGCTATGATATCGTCCCAGAGTATAACAATACCTAGACATGAATCCCGATGACTACCTACTTACCTACATGACTTAGATAGCTAGAGGACTAGGAACCATCATTTATACTAGGTTCCCCAGATCGCATGATAGTTCCCATCTTAGCGCGCTAGCCTCCGCATTCTCACCCATTGAATTCTGACCATCGACTACACAATCCCTTACATGCCTTGGGAAGAGGGGGATTCGTTCCCATGGCGTGATATTATGCAGCTTACTTGTTTCCTAGATACAGGAGCTCCGCAAAAGAATGACTCTCTTGATACACAAAAGGTATAACGTCAGATAGATACCCGATTTGACGGCCAATACATAGGCTATCTTATCGTGGAACCTTACGTGGGATCAAAAGAGGAAGACGGGAGAATACATGATATGGGTACATTCACAGACTAGTAGTTGTACTTGAGACGTCATATCTCGTGAGATTCAGAAGCTATTGACAGACATGAGTAGGTATAACCGCGTGAGTTCAAGACCGATACCTACTTACGTGTGTGTCTAGGTACCTAGGTAGATACTATGATATTCCAGCCGCCTAGTTGTTATCAAAGTTGTAAATATCACGTTGATGATTGCTTTGCCCCCTTAAAATGCACTAAAGGATATTGCCTTGCGGAATATGTAGAGGAATTTCGATATACTATGTAATAACCTAGGTTCGACGATGAGGATTGAGCTTACGGAGACACACATACGTACCTAGGTAATGTAACGTTGGAACTTGGAAGAGTTGCGACGTTTCGCGCTAAGGTTTATCATAGGCTGCTTCGTATAATTGCCTGCGATAGTAAAAATTATACTCTTAGTTGAAGAGTTGAGGAGTATACATGGAAGTCTCGGGTTAGTCTTCGGAAGAAAATGGATTCCGGGACCGGGGGAAACGGGGTTAACTGCGGCTTAGTCACTTCCAATTGGTGTAACATTAGTAACCCCTGAAAGACCCATATTTAGCCGGGCACAGTGGGGTAAGGGTCATATTTTTGATAATTTCATGATTTTACGATTTTACATGTTTTTAATCTGGCGCGATTGAAGTAGAGGATAATATTCCACTCGTTTAATGGAATAAATATGTTGACATCGCAATGGGTGTGCCGTCGTTGTATGGAGGCATTGGCGCAACCTCGAAATCGCCAATTCTTCCGATTAGCTAGCACAGGTACACATTCACCCTCACATTCACCACATTTATCACATTTATCGCATTCACATACGCATTCACATACGCATACACATACGCATACACACATACCTAGGTAGTTAAAACTCTAGGAAAGAAGTCTTTCTAGCTGACACGCCCTTAAGATGCGAAAACAACATTGCCACCTTTCCTCCTTCAACGAGCACGAAACCTAGCTACCGAACATGACAAGCTCGCAAGCACCCTCGAGACCGACTTCGACTCCAAGACCGCCAAGCGCGTGGGTGAATTATCGCGCGTCGCAGAAGCCCTGAAGAACTGGGACATATCGCAATCCTCTATATTGGAGCTTACCGGTCTCCTGCAATCGCAAGATGCCGAACTACGCCAACTAGCCAAGGACGAGTTATTGACCACCAATGCCAGAGTAGACACCCTGGCCACCGCTCTGTCGGCCTCACTTACCCCGCGCGATCCTTTTGCAGATATGCCCTGCTTGCTCGAGGTGCGGCCAGGCCCAGGCGGAATGGAGGGCCGCTATTTCGCGGATACACTCTTCCGCATGTATAAGTTGTACTGCGTGCGAAAGGGAATACGCACCAACGTGTTGAAATACGAGGTCGTCGACGGCGGCGAGTTAACCGCATATGGTGTCAGCGAGTCCCCGCTACAAGAAGCAGTCCTCGAGGTCCTCGACGCCGGCGCGTTCGACTTATTCCGGGGGGAAGCAGGTATGCACCGAGTCCAACGCATACCGTCTACCGAAACACAGGGGCGCACGCACACCAGCGCCATAGCGGTCTGGGTGCTCCCCTTGTTCCCCGAAAACGAAACCGAAATGCCGAGTCAGTTGAATTTGAAAGACCCGAACAGCATATTCTTCGTAGATCCGAAGGAAGTCAAGGAAGAGAAAATGCGGGCCAGCGGTGCGGGCGGCCAGCACGTCAACAAAACAGAGAGCGCGATTCGGCTAACTCACGAGCCGACGGGTTTGTCGGTGTCCATGCAGGATTCGCGGTCGCAGCATCGCAATCGTGCGGCCGCGTGGACGTTATTGCGATCGCGCATCGGCCAGCGCAGGAGGGAAGAACGGGAGGAGGAGGCCCGGGCGATGAGGAATAGCGTGTTGAGCAAGGACCAGATCACGCGTGGTAACAAGATCCGCACTTATAACTACAGCCAGGACCGGTGTACGGACCACAGGAGCGGCTTAGATGTTCATAACTTACCAGACGTACTACTGGGCGGGGAGACCCTCGATAAGATCGTGGACAGCACGAAGGAATGGCTCGTCCAGAGAGATATTGAGGCTCTGCTTGCCGAGGAGGCTGCTGCGGCACATCCGACTACGACTAAGGAAGGGAAAAAAACAAAGAAATGAATTTTCTGATCTAATTATACCAATTATCTCTCCCACATATATACCTGAAGTACATATACGGAACTTATGGGAATTTCAGAGGACCAACTATTTTCGAGGCCTATCACGAGGCACATCACGAGACACGAAGTTATCCTATGAATATCCATTTCCGCTAGGTACGTGATTTCTTAGAACTCTCTGTCTCTCAAACCCTTTCCACTAAAACTTAGTAGACTAAGAGATGCCTCAAGTCTTATTTTAACTTCAGACTAAGCCCTATCACACTTAGAATTCGTAGATTACAAGCAGGACCGGCTCTAATTACTAGCAATGCGTTCAGGCCATTCGGCCGGGCTTCACCTCCGGATCCGTCAGCTCCTCCGTCCACCAATTAAAAGCCGGTCTAAGCTGCCACCTTCCGACTACAACGCCATCGACGCCATCGACGCCATCGACGCCATCGACGGATAGTAGGCATCGATCTACAGGACTGACACCCCACCACCTCGTATCTGCCTCCTCACCCATTTTCAAGCATGATGCGATGCTTCTCAGGTAGTTCAGGATACCCCTGACTAAAATTTTCTTCTCGAGCCAGCCTCGGTACCTAGAATGGGCTTTATAAAAATCTCATCGTCCCGGATCGATTAAACCATCCACTACGAGTAACCGCTAGAATGTTTGTAGAAGCTCGTGTTTGCGCCCCCTGTGACATCAATCCCTAAATTCAGCTATAGGCAACTGCTTATCGTAGAACTCGCTAACGGTACCTGATGAGCTTCCTAAACGGGCAATGACCGGATTTGCTAAATCGGATTCCGCCGCTGGTCTCATTCGTCTAATTCCCCGCAGATAAGTCACCACTGGCAATGAATGAGCGTGGTATAGTATCGCTTGGGGTAGGTAAGGTAGGATTGGAGAAGCTGGAGGGTGGATGATCAAATTACGCCTTATTCTCTACTACTAGGTACGGCTGATAGTTCTGAGACTTTGATTCATGCGTACAAAAAACTTGGGGTTTACGGAATGTTGCCATATGTTGCCGTACCAACCATACGACCAGACGAATGACACGGACGGATAAGGCCTTAAAGATCTTCACTATCCGGTTCTGATCGACAAGTACCTGAGCGGCACGACCAGGCACCGTTTATTTTCCCCTCACTCGTTTTATTTTTGTTTCCCGGTTGCCCAGTGCTCGAGTGCTTTTTTTCCTTTTTCCTTGTGGTACGCTGCACGGCTTCTCGGTACGTCTTTGCATCACCACGTAGCATCCGACGAGACATGGGGTGGACGGCAGGGCTATCTCGCACCAGCCAGACCAGCTACCTATCCTGGTAACCGTCGAGCGATGGCGAAATGATCATGGATGTTGCAGATGGGATTAATGTAGGTACTATGCAGTAGGACCAGAACACGACTAGACGGCTTTGATGATCCCGGCAGAGTTGAGTTGTTGATATTGTTGATCTAATCCACTGCCAGCTGCAGCTCGGATTTTTGTTATTTCTTTTATTTTGGTTCCTCCTCCATTCCCAACCTTCTCTGCTCCCCCTCTACCTGCAGCTACCACCTTGCCCAGAGTCTCGGCGCAAGTAAATTTGGAATCGGAAAAGCTTCCTAGTTCAATTGGGGTTCATTGGGTCATAATAATTCAAATCGTTTCGTGAATACCTGCGGCCCAGCATGCATTGGCCAAAGCTTGTCTCCGGACTTCTGCTGTCCGGTGCTGCCGTCACAGAGGCCAAGCGAAGCTTCCAGCACGTGGGCAAGAAGGACATCACTCCGAAATCTAGCATCTCCGACCGCGAAAGCGCTCTCGAGCACTTCCTAGCTACGCGACAGGTCCCGGCAGCCAAGTTCGCTAATGCCAACACTACTAGTAAGGAACCCTCTCTTACCCGCTGTATAGCGAATAATTCATAGCTAACCGGTGGTATTATCGCTTCAACAGAGTTCGCCGTAAACGGCACTGGCATTCCTGACATCGACTTCGATGTCGGCGAGTCCTACTCCGGCTATCTCCCCATCACCGACAACCCGGACGACACGGACGAGCTGTTCTTCTGGTTCTTCCCGACGTCGACGCCCAATTCGACCGAGAAGGAGATCCTCCTATGGCTTAACGGCGGCGTAAGTAGCACTCCCGTTCCCCGATTTTTTTTATTACTAGGTCCTAACAAAATCATAAATATAGCCCGGCTGCTCCTCGTTCGAAGGCCTGCTCCAAGAGAACGGCCCCTTCATCTGGCAATACGGCACGCTCAAGCCCGTGCCGAACCCGTGGGCGTGGAACCGGCTCACCAATGTGGTGTGGGTGGAGCAGCCCATCGGGACCGGGTTCTCGCGGGGCACGGTGACGGCGCGCGGCGAGGAGGACGTGGCCGCGCAGTTCCTCGGGTTCTGGAAGAACTTCGTCGACACCTTCGCGCTGCAGGGGTACAAGGTGTACATCGCCGGCGAGTCCTACGCCGGCGCGTACTGCCCGTACATCGCCTCGGCCATGCTGGACAAGAACGACACCGCGTACTACGACGTGTCCGGCATGATGATCTACGACCCCGTCCTCGGCGACGACGTCGTCCAGGACTCCGCCACCACCGTCCCCTTCGTCGACTACCACCGCAACCTCATGACCTTCAACGACTCCTTCAGCGCCTACATCCACGGCCTCCACGACTCCTGCGGCTTCGCCGACTACAACGACAAATACCTCGCGTATCCGCCCTCCGGCCCGCAGCCCCCCAACTACGCCCAGAGCGTCAGCCGCGAGTGCCGCGGCCTCTGGGACGCCGTCCTCAGCGAGGCCCTGAGCATCAACCCCTGCTTCGACGTGTACCAGGTCGCCACCACCTGCCCCCTGCTCTGGGACGTGCTCGGCTTCCCCGGCACCATCGGCTACCTGCCCGAGGGCGGCGAGATCTACTTCGACCGCGCCGACGTCAAGCAGGCCATCCACGCCGACGTGAACACGACGTGGGAGGAGTGCTCGTCGTCCGACGTCTTCGTCGGCGGCGACTCCTCCGACCCGTCGTCCTGGGTCGTGCTCCCGCACGTCATCGACGCCACCAAGAACGTCATCATCGGCCACGGCTCGCTCGACATGATCCTGCTGCCCAACGGCACCCTGCTCACCATCCAGAACACCACCTGGGGCGGCGCCCTCGGCTTCCAGTCGCCGCCCGTCGAGCCCTTCTTCGTGCCGTACCACACGCTCAGCACCGCCGACGAGATCGAGTCGTCGTCGGACGCGACGGCGCTGGGCTCCATCGCGGCGGCGGGTGTGCTCGGCACGGCGCACACGGAGCGCGGGCTGACGTACGTGTCGGTGGACCTGTCGGGGCACATGATCCCGCAGTACGCGCCCAGCGCGGCGTTCCGCCAGCTCGAGTTCCTGCTGGGCCGCGTCGACAGCCTGAGCAGCGTCCAGCCCTTCACCACCGAGCCCGACTACCCCCAGCCGCCCGCCAGCGACCTGGGCAACGGCACCGGGCCCGCCACGTTCAGGGCCGCGGTGCTGGAGAACGGGACCGCGACGGTGGAGGCGACGAAGAAGAGCGCCGCGGCGAGGGTGGGGATGGGCGCTGTGGTGGTGGCGCTGGCGGCGGTGGGTGTGGTTGTGGTGACGAGTCTGTGAATGGTTTGATTGCTAGGGAGATCAGATCAGATCAGATTAGATCGGGATGGTATACCCGCTTAATGGCCGAGGATGTCTCCTAAGTAGCTACGGAGTAAAATGAAATGAATGAATTATATGCCTTCTAATATCTTGAATACTGAGGGAGTGAATGAGTGGGTGTATCATAATCAGCTGTCTTACTTGCTATTGCTAGGTATCTCGAAGTGAGGTAAAATGTACGATTTGAAAGCTACTTCTTGCTTACGACGTGAATTACCAGGTATGGTATAAAGAAGCTGCCGGTTACCTTAGCTAATAGCAATTCAGCATGTTCATCTAAATCCCTTTCATGATAAAGGCCAATGCATGTCTTAGGTAGACGGTGATACCACCCTTACCTAGAAAGTACGAGACAGGGGTTTTAATTTTGGAACCTAGCAAAATTCCTACACCAACGCCACTTAAAATCGAGGAAATCGTAAGTTGAAATAGTCGTAATGAATTGTGATACATGAGGGGAGTAGAAAAGCGAACTACACCAGGTCCTACCCAACTAATTCGTATCAGAGTAATCATAGGGCATCACCGAACTCGTCAAACCAGCCTGCCGCCCCGTTCTCCTCACCCCCACCCCCCTCATTCGCTATGGTATCAGCCCAGATTATGTTCGTTCATGTTCATGATGAATTCGAGAACTTTCCTCCCGAACGAATTTTGCTCCCCCCAGCTTGGTCCCTAACGCCTTGCTAATTTTGAAATTCCAGATTTGGATATACAGGTCTTATGACAATCTCAGCCGAGGCTGGACAAATCACGGCTCGAACAGTGTCTTTCCTTCCCGTCGCTTAAGCTCCCGTATCTCTCTCAGTACGGCGATGACACCGTTGTTCCGCAACCGTTCTAGCACGATACGCATCCCGTCCCGAGACTTGATCATTTGGTCGTCGGTCTTGTTGGAAGCGATGGACTCGATGCTTCGCTGGATTCGCTTGGCACCCCAGCCCGAGATCCAATCGCCGAATCGTCGTGGGCCTTGTTCCTCCCCATAATCAATAGACTCTGCCACCGCCGCCTCGTGCTTTTTACCACCACCCAGGGTAGAACGGTAGGAAAGGGTAGTGGTGACGAAAGTGTTGGGGGTCGGCAGCCGCGGAGCCTTGTGAGATGGAGAGCTGGTTACGGCCGACGTAGGCTGGTCGGGAGGAGTAACAGAGTAGTGCTGCTGCTCGACTACACTCAAGACTCCGGTATAGTTCAGGTTCTTGCTCTCGGTCTTCATCCAGCCTTGTTTGATATCCACAACGCTAGTCTCGAGGACGTAGCTCGACTTGTCACCACCCCCACCCGTGACACTACTCGGCAACAGTTTTACTACGGCAGACGGCAAACGGGTCTTCTTCATATGAATGCGGGTCGTGTATAGTCTACCGGTTTTGGGGTCGACATGCGACGAGATGGTGTCGGTGGAGAGGACATGGCTGGAGAAGGGATTGAGCTGAGGCGAGTAATACCGAAGGAAGAAGGCGAGAGTGACGGTGGGGAATGGGTGAGAGTAGGCGTGGTTTGTGGTGTGGGTGAGGACCATCTTGATAGTGGCGAGTCCTCGTCTTTCGTCGTCTTTCCTTAGGTAAATATGGATTCGGGATTCGGATATCGACAACTTGGACGTAAAAGCAGAGCGGGGTTTGGAATAGTGCGGACGGTAGGTATTCAAATATTTTAAAGGGTTTCGTCAGACGTCCCTGTGTTCCAAAAACTTATATCGACATGAGGCTGGTTCGTGGAGGGTTTCGATGCGGTTGCCTCGAAACCGTACACAGAATTGACTATTTTCACTTCCTTTTTTTCTTCCCTTTTTTAAACAATTCAGAAGGTGGGATATCGCCTTCGATTGAGGCTAGATAGGTAAAGCTTTAACCACTCATCAATAGTTTGTAAATCGAGAGAGTGACCTAGCTAAGTAATAAAGAAAAAAGGGGGAGAGAAGAAGAAGGTGAGGGGAGGGGCGGAAGACGGAAGGTGGTGATGCCAGGTGATGTGATGATGTGTGTGTTCAGTGTGGTCTATGGGCTGTTGGAGCGAGTAAAACATCGTAGAACATTCGACATTGCGACCGCCGACCAATCCGTCCGAGCCCCGAGCATTAGAAAAGTCAATTTTTAATCTACAATAAATTCATCCGACTCGCCGATCAAATCCTTGGTCGTGCTTTTTATTGGTTAAGATCTCTCAAGAATGCGGGGAAGGCTTAGTCCATAAGTGGCAATGCCCAACTTGCATCATATTAGCCAATCAGAGTTTAACATATTCACACCTACATCCTAGTACCGTACATTGCATCCTCCAGGTCTTACTGTAAGCCTGGGCTTCCTTCTGCTACTCCTTCTGACAACTTGATGACGATCAGTACAAAGAATCCAATCGAGATGGGGGCCAATGCATATTTCTTATTCTTTGTTCTCTTGGTAAATTGCATCTTCATCATGATTGGTCGTATGGCATTTGTACTTGGAAAGACCACTGATATCAGTCTATCAGTCATATCTTCGAGTCAGCAATAGGGCACGTGGTCGTTTTCAAACCCATTGATGATGGTTATATGGTGACAAATCATACTAAGAGCCATTCGTTTAATATCTACATAGGTATGTATTTAGGTAATCTCTTAGGTAACATTGCTACTATCAACTTAAGCTTAAGGTTTGCTCAGGTGGTGCTTTCAATGTTATTTTATTCAGGGTCCTTTATGATGTTCTAGCACGGATAGGAAACCCCGGGACATCTGGATCAATCTAGTGGCAACTGCATTAAGTGGTTTCAATCTGAGTGTAAACATCGACATCAAGGACTCGATTCTCCAGATGTCCATTTGAAAGCAATTACGTGTACTTGTATGATGATGTCTTCAGGGTGAAACTAATTGTGAATTAATATATCATCCGTTATCATGTTCTTTACCTTCAAGTGCATACGTATGAATGTTTCACTTATGGCATGTTTGACATCTAAAGTTAATGAATGTTCATTTATCTCATGCCACTTTATGATTCTATCACGTGAACGATAAGACCAAGACATGAACATGTACATAGGTACCTACCCATACAAAGTACAACATTGGTAATGGAATGCGATTGAGCGTTGATTGGTCAGCTGCCGCTGTGGCGCGAGCTCCCCTGCTGGGTCCGTTAGCTCCGGAACGAGCCGTTTACATCATCTTGATTGTGCTGATTGATCAACTCAACTTTCAACTTTTCAACCGCAAACGATACATCGATAAGAATTGTCAAGGCGAGACCACCTAGTGTCGTGGATAGCACATCAACATGTTCTCGAGACCATTATTCTCGGCGGTACGCTTCTCCTGTCTATTAAAGGAATCGCAAGAACCCATAATGACTAACACCTCTTGCGATGGCAGACGCTGCGACAAGCCGCCCGTCCTCTAGCCCGACCGGCCGCATACAATCTCAGACCGACACCGTTCCTAACAACCTTCCAACAACGACTATTATCTGACCAGACGAAACAAGCAATTGAGAAGGCTGTTGCCTCCGCGCCCGTAGTGTTGTTCATGAAGGGAACACCCGAGACACCCCAGTGCGGTTTCTCCCGCGCCAGTATCCAGATCCTAGGCTTGCAGGGCGTTGACCCTAACAAGTTCTCCGCCTTCAATGTCCTAGAAGACCAAGAACTCAGGTCAGGTATGAACTAGCATTCCATTTTATGCCTCGAAGAAAATGGAGGGAGGGGAAATCTACAGCACAGCTAACAGCAATTATGTTGGGAATAGGTATCAAAGAATTCTCCGACTGGCCTACCATCCCCCAACTCTATATCGATAAGGAATTCGTAGGCGGCTGCGATATTCTCGTTTCGATGCACCAAGACGGCTCGCTAGCTAAGATGCTAGAAGAGAAGGGTGTTCTGGCCCCTATAGAAGGCGCATCTGAATCTACAGAGTAAACAGCCAGGGGACGACGACGTTGAAAATAGAACATCAGATTGTCGGATATGGTTTAGACAGTTCAGCTATATGCCCATGCATCGTTCATGTGCACTTTATAGAGGAGTACCTGGCTGGATTAGCTAATGTAATGGGACATGATGATGAGGATGGCCATCAGTTGCTACGGTACGGGGCGGCCGAGTCGTGTATAGAACGTAAGGGGTGTATGTGACTGGGTAGTCCCAATCATAGCCCCTAAGGAGACGGTACTTATGGCAGCATTTGGACTCAAGCCCAATTCAACTCTTCTCACTTTATTCCGAGACAGTATTTTTATTCGTTGTCTATAATTCAGTCTAACACTAAAATCTATAGCGCCGTAGATAGGGGTGTCGATCTAGAACCTCATAGAGGATACGCAGCACCATCACCCCTAGGATCGCTACCAGCAGACCACACGCCAATATTCTCGACAGGGTCCACGCTCCACCGAATAATCTGCCCCCGGCCAAACTGCGCCCTCTCCATATCCGTTACAACCTGTACCTCATGTCCCAACTTCTTCAGCCCCTCCACGGTCTCCCCCGGCATCCCCTCCTCCACGTACACCGTCCGATCCCCCTTCCCGCGGCTCATGCCGGCCCCGATACACACGCGCGGCGCGTCCAGCGCCTGCTGGGGGCTCAGGCGGCCGACGACCTGGCCCAGCAGCACCTGCACGTGGCCCTGGGGCTGCATGAAGCCGCCCATGACGCCGTAGACGCTGTGCAGGCTGCCGTCGTGCAGGTTCGTCACCAGCGCCGGGATGATGGTGTGGTACGGCCGCTTGCGCGGCGCCAGCACGTTCGGGTGGCCCGCCTCCAGGCTGAAGTTCGCCGCCCGGTTCTGCAGCGTGAACCCACACCCCGCCGGGATGATGCACGTCCCGAAGCCCCCGTAGTTGCTGTTGATGAACGAAATCGCGTTCCCCAGGGAGTCGGACGCCGCGAAGTACACCGTGTCGCTGCTCTGCAGCGCCGGCGACCCGTGGTGCAACACGTCCGACGCAGCGCCCGCGTCGAAGAGCGCCGCGCGCGCGGCTAGGTACGGCTGCGAGATTAGGGCGTCGCTGGGCACGCTGGACACGTTCGGGTCCGCGACGAACCACGCCGCGTCCGCGAAGCTGATGCGCAGCGCCTCGATGATGGCGTGCAGGTACGGCGCCGTGTTGAAGTCGCCCGGCCCCCACGTCGGGATCTGGCCCTGCGCCTCCAGCTCTTGGATGATGCCCAGCGCCATGAGCGCCACGATGCCCTGCCCGTTCGGCGGGTGCTCCCAGAGCTCGAGGCCGATGTCCTGGGGTTCCGAGGAGCCGGCGCTAGGGGGTAGGACGCTGTCTTTGAGGAGCTCGCCCACGTTCTGGCCCCGGAATTTCAGCGAGATGGGCGCGACGGGCTCGGTGCCGGTTTCGAGGTGGTGCGCTAGGTCGTCCAGCTCCAGGTGGCCGCCGAGGTCCCGCACGACTTTGACGAGTTCGGCGGCGACGCGCCCCGAGTAGAACCCCTTTTTGCCCTCCGCGGCTAGCGCCCGGAAGGTCTGGGCTAGGGCGGGGTTCTTCATGATCTCGCCCGCCTTGGGCGCGCGCACGCCGTCCTTTGCGCCGGGGTCCTTCTTGAGCATCTCGCTGCCGTTGGGAGACGCTTGTCTGATTTGCGGTTCGGATTTATCCCACTATACGAACAATAATTAAATCAATGTCAGTTTCGCAATGCGCTTGGTTTGGTATGGGCTAAGGCTAAGGGGGCCTTGCTTACGAAATGCGCGACCCCTTCGGCGACCGGGAAGCCCTTCTCGCCGAGCTCGATCGCGGACGCTAGGATCTGCTGCAGAGTCACCTTGCCGCTGCCGAACCGCTCGACCGTGTCGACCCATCCGGCCGCTGCTCCCGGCACGGACACGGCGTGCACGCTGGCCATCGGGATTTTGCCGAATTCGCCATCCTTGTAGCCTAGGGAGTTTCGGATGGTCTCAAGGGTGCACTTGTTGCCCGAGCGACCCGAACCGTTCATGGCGGACACCTTTTTCGTCTTGGCGTCGTAGAAGAGGCAGAACATGTCGCCGCCTATACCCGTGGAGCACGGTTCTGTCATGTTGAGTCCGGCGGCTGTGCGATCTCATCAGCAAACAACATTCTCATTTTACATCGCGGCGCGTTATAAGACGTACCAACGGCTACGGCCGCATCCTAGACGAATATGTGAGTATTCATTATAATTGTAAGTGCCTAGGTAGGCATGTAAGTGAGCACGTACAGCACAATTGCCACCCGCTTCCAGCACCTCGATGCCGCATTTCGCCGCGAGTGGTTGCGAGCATGATACGATGCCCTTGGTGCTATGGACTACGCTTCGACGGCTGGGAAATTTGGAAAACACGTGCGATTCCGGGGGAAACACAGATGGCGTTGTGAGAGGCATTGTGAACTTCCAAAAGAGAAAGCTGCCCCCTTCTAAAATGGTAAGAGGTAGGTAGGTAGGTACCTATTCAGTGCCGTGCAGATATCGTCTAATTCGCGGGGTATCAACCAAGCCACCAAACACTCTGTCTCGCCAGGGTGAGACTATAGGAATAGCGATGTGATGCAAATTGTCTTAATAACTTAAACCTCTCGACAAATGGTAATCAACAAATAATGCTAACATGCGATTGACTCATCAGGGGAGATAGGTATACCTACAGTATATGTATCTGTCGCACTTGTACTTGCGCTTGCGCTTCTACCCGAACGCCTAACCATCCTCGGCAATTACCTGATAGTCCTATAGCGCCCCCGGCGCCCCGAGTTTCGGAGCCCGTCCGATTGCAACGGCCTCGGAAACGTCCTAATTCGGGACTAAATGTATGGCCAATTGGACATTACAGATGGCATACGAACTCATACTCCGAGCATATAAATAATGAGATTCGCAACAGACTATTGGTTTCAGGAATCCTCTATAACTTGAGCGCCGGTTCGTTTTCCTCGGCGTTTTGTCAGGGCTCTTTGCTACCCCTGAAAATAGATAGGTAGGTACCTACAGTATAGGTACAACGCCCCCTAAATACAGGACCCACTCATTCTCCCCCTCTCCCCTATATCGCCTCGCATCACCTAGAACCCTACTAGAGCTGCTCAGCAACATGCTGTTCCAGCGTCCCTTCCGGCCACAAAGCCGGGCCCGGCGCCGTATAATTCGTTAGATAGGACCAAAAGACTGGAATCAACACCCCCGGTTCATCCCCCCTGTACACGCCGGGGATCTTAACCAACGGCCCTATCTCTCCCTCCTCGCCTCGGCCTGACTTCCCAAGTGTCGCGTCTCCGGAAACGACTTTGACCTGCGCGCAGGACACGTAGAACTGCGCCTGCGCCCATTTGTGCGCCGCGTGCAGCGCCAGCCCCTCGGCCCGCACCAGGTACTCCCCCGCCGGCGTGTCGGCCGGCAGGACGAACCGGAACGACTGGATGTTGTGCGTGGCCCACGTGAGCGTTTCAGTACCATTAGTAGGCGTCGTCGTCAGCGAGTATATCCTAGCCCAGCCACCAGACCCGTCGTATTCAGCCGCTGTGGCGTTGCCCGGCGCTTGAGACAGGTACGCCTGCTGGATGCCCGGGTGCCCGAAGTGCTCGTCGATGCCGAAGCCGAGGGCGTCGCCCGCGCGCACCGTGTACGTCGCTGCGGGCTGCGCGCCTGCGTTGCATCGGAAGTCCGTCGCGTTGACGTTGGTGAGCGGCGCGTTGGAGTTGGTGTGGTGCCGGATGTACTGCCATGGCTCGCCGACTACTTCGTCGTTGACGATCAGGCGGCTGTATTTCCAGTGCGCGGACACGAGTGGTATGGTGCTGGAGAGAGCCAGGACGTGGAAGATGGTTCTGAGCATTTTGGAGTACTTGGTGGGGGTCTCTTATGTTCGACTCGGTCAGGGGGCGGGGTGAGTTAGGATGCTACGTTTTTTGTAAATGTTGATCGTCCACATAAATAGGTAGGTGCCTACATTTATCCTAGATAATTGTATTGTTGTGGGTTTTTATCCTGTCTTCAAGTCCATACAGTTAAGCTCGTAATCTAGATCAAATCCCTGGGTAGTTTGCTGCAAGCCCCTTTACGCGGCGCCGATGGCATAGAGGCTAAATAAGAGTATATCTCTTAACCTAGGTTAAACTGACAATCTCATTGTAACGTAATGATAGGTATGCAAATATGAATTTGCGTCACATAATAAATATATATTGATTAAATATTTCGAAGATCCTGTACATACTAACCTAACTAGACAGATCCATCTAACCTAAGAGCTACCTAGGTGTAGGTAAGTACTTACCTGTACCCAAATATGTCAAAGATTAATCTCACTTGATCATCCGGGGAAATCGATGTTAAGGAGCGGGTGATTTATCATTGGATTACTGGTAGTTGCATTTGTTATTTTTGCCTCAACAAATGTGAGAAAATCGTGTTATCATAGGTATTCTTCGCGATAATATTTGACATGTAAAGAAACTTCTCCTGCAAGATAGTAAACCGAGAGCTATGAACCTGAGAAAACATCACCATATAACATACGTTAGGTACCTACCTGCCTATCTTCAGAGTCCCAAGACTTCGCAAGATTCTACGTAAGATCACCTCTATCCTTCCCACTCCGCGTCGATGATCCATCTCATAGCATCTTGGGGCCGACGAGCTCCCAGATACCGGAAACGAGGATCAGCCCGGCGAAGTAGCTCGGGCCATTCGTGAATTTCTCGTTCCCTCGAGTTCAAGAGCTGTAGCATTCCCATGTCCATGTTGCTTATGACAGTTAGTTCCATGATGATATGGTGGTTCAATATAACCATCGGGCTTACATTGTTCGTCGAGCATCTGCTATATGCAGAGTCGTAGGATCTTCTAAGACACGGTCATGTATGATAATTTTAGCGCCGCGTCTAAGAGCCGGTATGAGGTTCCGGAGAATTTCGACACAGTACTTGTCGGCCCAGTTATGGAAGATGCAACGGAAGTAGTATACATCAGCAACAATTGGCTGCTCTGTAAAAAAGTTGCTGCAGACGTCGGAGATTAGCAAGATCTTTCTAGCTGAGGTTGACAATGCGATTGACCTACTGGGCCATGAATGTGACCCTATCTTTAAGTTCGGTAGGCAACCTAGCAGCCCCCTCCTCCGCGTTGACTGGTAGGTCCTGAACAACACATTTTATGTTCGGAAATCGCTTAGCAAGGCTGATCGACATAGTACCGTGGGAGCCTCCGACATCTACTACCTTCTCGTTGCCCACCCAGGGATAATTATCAGGCAATAGATTGGGTGGGTCTATGTCTGCGAAGAAATATGTGCCGAATCTCTTCGCACGATCAGGGTTCTCGGCAAGTGTGTCGTATAGGCCTTTATCGCTATTGTGGGCGAGGGAGAATCCCTAAAACGTTCCATTAGTGCTTCCTCCTCCAGTAGTCTTCGAATAAGAACATACAGTTTCGTTATTCTCTTCAGAATTAGGCCACTTCTCCATCGCATCAACCATCTACCCAGATTAGTATTTAATCGTCTAAATTGCTGATAGATAGATGTTACCTTAGTTGCTGCAGGCCAGAACTCATCTAGTTCGGTGATGAGAGTTGTTCGCGCCACCTCGTCACCGGCTAGAACAGCCGTAAGTACGGAATGTGTGATGACACCAGAGGTTTTCTCTTGGAAGAAATTGTTGTTGACGATGGCATGTCTAACAACTCGTTGAACGGTGTTTACATTTAGGCCGCAGAAGTTAGACATCGCCTCAAATGAGGTAGACTCGCCCACTGGAAACGACTTGTCTAACTTGTAACGAAGAATCGCTTTTACGCTAGAATACATAGTCCACTATATATTTATCAAAACGAGTTTATCTTCGGGGGATTATTCAAGCTCACATCAGAACGTAGCAAAACTTTTGGACCAGTCATCAATGCCTTCAGCTCAGAACAAGCTTCCATAACGGCTAATCGGGAAGCCTTCAGATCCGTGGCAGACTCCGGTATAGGTATAGACCAGAGCGCGTCTGCGTCCAGGGAGGGGGTAGGCAATCCATTCTTCACGAAGAAATTGTCAAGCTTAGTCGTCTCCTTCGCAATAATAGAAGAGAGTTCAACAATCCTATTTGGAGAAGCCATGATTGATTTACCAGAGAGATGAACTGGTTGCAGCATGAAATTAATTATCTAGTCTGAATAGGTATCAAAGGCGTGAGAAATGAGTTCGGCGCTGTGGGATTTCGAAGAGAAGGATGAGAAGTTCTAGGGTTTTTGCTGTTGGGCATTCAAATATATACCTCCATAGGTAGATATCTACCTCGGAAGCGGTACTTATGTAGGTATTTAACGTAGGAGTTACTACCCAAATATACATATGTAGGCCTTTCAACCTAGTCCGCGTGGCTTTGGTGATACAGGACTCGGGCAAACTATCAGGTGTACGTGCCTAAATAGGTAACATACATGCATAGGGGTAGGTACATGTATGTACGTTACTGATGCGAATAATAATACTACCTACCTATCTATAGGTAATTTTCACGAGGTTACAAGGCAGTAAGTCATGGTTTATACATAAATACTACTTGATCAAAAACAGCTTATATAAGTACTTATAGCCAAGGGCTATTTGATATTTACTAATTGTATAAATGAGAAATACTTAGGTGCATACCTAGGTAGGTAGGAATTGGGCCTCCCCTCCCTGATGCAGGTGAACGTGAAACGTACAGGCATTAAAATCCATCTGCATGGGCAAATAGTTTCTCTAAGATTCAACCTCTGACGACGTAGCGTATTTCACGTGCGTGTATATCTTACTCTAATCCACGTCATGAGACATATTAGTGACATTATACTGCATATTGATTTAAAGGGCTCCAAAACATACTATATAGGTACCTACCTAATAATATTTAACTCCGTTTAAAGCAGTAAATATGTTGTGCAACGTTCGAGTCTGTTACTAGGTAACTTGTTAATAAGAAATTTATATAAGATTCGGGTAGGTAATTACTCAGAACTCAGATAAGATTGAATAATAGAGTAACAGCTTTTGCATGACTTAGAAACGATGTAATTAGGATAATACAATGATAAATAGGTAAGTACTTAGGTATTTAATTAGAATTGTTGATGTTTCCTAGGCCAGCACTTACAAACGTGGGCGTTTACCTAAGTGTCTTTGATATTACTTATGAAAGATTTATTCTTTACCTACTAGGTTAAATCCTATAATGTCCAGGAGTGATGAACCGCGGGAGAATTCTTTCAATTTAATTGATGCATTTATTGTTATTTTTGCACTGGTAGGTACTTACAAATAATACTCAAAAACAGAAGCAAATATGCTTATTACCATAAGATTTCCTTCAAAGAACGGCTTCATATATTAGAGCTTACCTTAGGTATAGATCTTTCAGCTCCTGAATCAGCGGCTAATATTGTTTATGAACTTATGCTCTCATTGTGCAAATATATAAGGATATGCATCGATAGGAATATGCGACTTACTTCGGTGTTGAACTTCTATGGGAGGTTGTTAGCCGAGGGTGGCTTCTCGATGGATTAGCTCATGCAGTTAGGAAGTCTATCACGATCTTAGTGTAATACGTCCCGAACCGTGCTTTATCAATGAGACAACCGCGCGTAAAAGGAATAGTCTCTTCTTGAGAATTAGTCACTGTGTTGAAAAGAGCTTGGCAACCGTAGGTACCTATATTTAATTCTCACAATTGCGCGAAGTTTTCATCTATTGGGCGTGGAAATGGAACCAGCTTAACTAGGTACTTATCTATGATCTAGGTGTGCAGTTTAAGAAGAAGGCATTCTCGTAACTAGGTAGTTATGGATGGGCACCTACCTAGGCAATGAAGCTTTTACGGTGTATATACTTAGGTAACCATATTCATCTGACCTAGGTAGGTAGGTTAAATAGGTAGTTAGTAGATAATCATATATCGGTACTTCCCTATTTGCCCGAAGATGCTTGGGAGCTAAGTGCAAGTTATTGATAAAACAAGACAAATGATATTGAACTCATTTGAACTATTGGGAAAGTAACTAAGTTATGAGTTAAAGGGGTATCGGGTTGACGCAACTTTTCTGCCCAACTTATATTGTCGCCAGTACAAGTGACGATGTTATTTTACCTTCATTTACAGAGCCTCATGTACTATTATCAATTCTAAAGAGAGGTGCTGCCCTTTATGTTGGTCCACCTAAAGAATACCTAGGTGCCATTTCGTCCTCGTACTTATGTAACGTAGGTATTTTGCATTGCGGCTAATAAGTGTCACATCTGTAGCTTTCTCAAGAAAAGAACATCTCGTCCTGTTGTCAAATGGTTAAAACTGCGCAGCTTTATCGAATCAAGTAGGTGCTATTAGTGGGGGCGACCTAGGAGCTCCCCACCGATGAGCCGCCAATACACCTGGTATTCGTATAATGCTGCGTAGTAATGGAAAACCCATCGCTTCTGATTCTGCGGACTTATCAAGATATATCTTTGAGAGACATAGGAGAATTCTGGCGATCACTTTAAGGAATGGTTGAAAGTTGTCGTGCATTGCTTGTTTTGACTGAGCCGCACAAGTTGATTTTTGACTTACACCAATTAAACTCTCCGGGTCTAGAACACCGATACGGGCGTTAAGTAGGATTTCTTGCGCCATAGGATCTGTGTGGTTTTCTCGAGGGATGGTGATCTTATATCATTGCTGACCGACGATTGCACATTTAGAATATCTCATGCGACAATAAAGAGGCAATAGGGTCGGAAAAAACACACACAATGACCAAGTTTTATGCATCGTCCTGATCGCCGTTAGCATCTGGCGGAAACGGTGCCTGACTGAAATAGGTAGTGTTCTCGAATCCCAGCAAGGTCCAGAATCCGCGTAAAATCGGAACGCTCATTGGAAGATTTTAGTGGTCTTGTACCCTCAGCGTGGTTTTTGCGTTGGATAGACATAGCGTCGTCTCATTCTCGAACGATGGAACACCACGAATCTGGAAAACGGGAAACGGTGAGCACATGTGAAATGTTCATAGTGGAATTGCGTTCATGACGTTGCAAGTTGACAACAAGTTTCCCCAGTGCTTGTTGACTAGGGCAGGGCAGGGGTTTTCTCTCATTTGTGACCTCTGACTTGACAACGCATCCTCGGCTAGCATTCCAATGCCTCCTAGCTGGTATCCTTGCGGCAACATCTGAACACTGCTGAATCACGTGCAAAAATCAGAAGCTGATCTTCGTACCATAAGTCGACGCCATTGGCTGCAAAAAGGGGCTAAGGACGCGAAATAGTAAGTCCTGCTCTTCAAATTGCCGAGAACCTGAGCTCAAAAGACCAATCTCACAGGTGCTTGATTACAGATGTCGGTACCTAAATACTCCTCATGCAGGTTTACATGCAGTCATCGAGCCGAAAGACGGGAAGTTCCAGGGATATTAGGGTTTTTTTACCAAATAGAATGCGCTTTCGAACATTATGGACAAGGTTGCCAGTGTGATCGTGCGCGTTGCAGATGTAGGACTGAAGAGGTTTAAACCTTGATGCTGTATCTTTTACCGCCATTATGTATTTGTAAAGTTTGGTGAAGTTTGTTAGCTTCATATTATTGTTACTCAGTGCTTACTTTTGTTATGTATTTATTTGCTTTATCCAACCCATCGAGCGAATTATCGAACCAACAAGATTCGATATTGTAGGAGGCCTCACTTCGGATCTTTCCATTGGCTGATTGTGGAGATAATAATGGAGATCTGTACAGAGTCTGGAGATAGTAAAAGGAGATAATTTTGCTGTCCGCATATGCGGTAACTTTAATTGTACAGGTGTTACTTTTTGAAAATACAGGTAAATCCACTTTTATTAAGCACATTATTGGTTAAACCATCAAAGCCCTTGAAGTCCCCACAATACTTAGATACTTGCGTATATCTTCCATAAAAACGTTATTATGCAGGTTACGTGGTGACATAAAGGGTACCACGTGACTTTTTAATGGTCTAAACTTAAAACATTAATATCTAACACAAATTCAAATAACTTTCCATTCAATGTACTTATAATAATATAAATTACATATTTGTAAAGCTCTTAATTCAACGAATCGAATGATATAAATTTTATTTCGATGCATCAACTATTTGTATGTGTTTTAGGGTTTTAAAGTAAGCGCATTAAATTTCTTGGCAGCAACACGTGATACCCTTAGAAGTCAACATGCTTACTTAAGGTAAGTTTAAACAGCGTAGATTTCAATCAATTATTATGCCCTCCCATTTTTAATAAGAATGCGATATATACCAGCTAAGATACGATGCACAAGAATTTTTTTCAATTTAAATAAAAGGTTACCATGGCCTGAAAGTGATTGAAAGTGATGCAATTAAGAAACGCAATTTACGCGCTTTGATTGGTTGAAAGGCCTTCGCGGTCGCAAAGTTCTAAAAATGGAAGTAAGTTGGCCAGTAGCCAATAGAAAGCAAGCTATGGGGTAAAAGTGGATTTACCTGTATTTTCAAAAAGTAGCACCTGTACAATTAAAGTTACCGCCGCATATGGGAAAATTTCACATTTCTCATCTTGATAATAAAAGTGTGTAACAAGGATTGACGGGAAACCCACATAGACTGTTATATGTGACGTGTCATTGGTCAGGATCGACAAGCATCTCGGGGCACTAAAATTTTTCAACAAGGATTGGCTCGTTTGAGTTCCTTGGATCTAAATAAGGAAACTTAGTTAGATTTGGATTAGTAGGGCTCAACTATACCAGCAAACGATCCGTGCTGGCTTCCAATTGAAATAGCATCTCACTTAAACCCACTTTCCAAGAACCCGAACCCTACAAAACCCCAGGACCCCTATCATGAAATAAGAGGACCGTAAGAGGAGCCCGGCAGAACGTTGAGGAGAACCTCAACGAAGATTTGCGTTCCAGACCCCCACGTGTAACTCGTAAGAGCTTTAGTGGAGCATCATGAAATAGCAAGCGACCCCTTTTCCTCAAAGGTACCTAGGTAGATAACTAGGGTCTAGCTTCGTACAGGGTTAACGGGTAATAAAACCAGCGATAAGATTTGTCTAGAGAAAAATTTCTGCAAACATTCAAAACGAGGGCGGTGAGATCCTAAGTTTCTTCCTTTCCTCTATTTCTAGAGACTGGTGAAAGAGTGCTGGATCGTAGGGGCCATCCAACAAGTCTTTCAAGTAGACAAGAACAATCGCAATTCGCTGGGCGTAATTCCTATTGCTTCAGTCAGGACTGAACCATCATCATGTCGACCATCACGCAGGTTGAAGCGCCTGCCGTAAAGGCTCGCTCAGGTCAATTGGTGAGAGAAGAAGACACGTACCTCGTGAGACGACGTAAATACTAACACCACCTAATAGAAACTCAAGGCAGAGCAGGCGAAGCAGGAATTTCCGGATATCAACACCATCCGAAAGGCTATTCCTCCTCACTGCTTCAAACCTTCGGCATTGATATCGCTGTCCTATGTCGCGCGGGATCTCGTCATGGCCGTCGCCCTCGGGTATGGTGCTTTGACGTACATTCCGTCTGTGCCTAACCAAGCCTACCGGACCCTGCTCTGGACCGCCTATGGCTTTTTGCAAGGCCTCGTCGGCGTTGGCCTCTGGATTTTGGCGCACGAGTGCGGTCATGGCGCTTTCTCACTCCACAAACCCTTGAACGACTTCGTAGGCTGGGTTTTGCACTCGGCATTGGGTGTACCTTTCTTCTCGTGGAAGTTCTCCCATGCTCGGCACCATCGTTTCACCGGCCACATGCAGAAGGATATGGCCTTCGTCCCACGGACGAGCCCGTCGATCTTCATGCAATCTCTATCGAGCATTGTGAGCTTCGTGGACATGGACGTGCTTGAGGATGCGCCTTTCATTAACCTGATCCGCCTACTGGGTCAGCAGCTGGGGGGATTCCAGATATATTTCCTCTTGAACGCGACAGCTGGAGAAGACAGCATGCAGGACTTGAACGCCAAATGGTGGAGACGCAGCCACTATGATCCCTTCAGCGGCGTTTTCCGTCCCCAGGAGGCGCTTTACGTCCTGATTTCCGACCTCGGTCTTGGGCTCGTGTGTGCCGCCCTTTACTACGGCTCATTGGCTCTCGATTGGCAAACGGTATTCCTAATATACGGGGTTCCGTACCTCTGGGTCAACCATTGGTTAGGTAAGTTGCATGTTCCGGAACGGATCCGAGTGGTTTAGATGATTAACAATGCAGTAGTGGCTATTACGTACCTTCACCATACTCATAAGGATGTCCCTCACTACGATGGTGAGAAGTGGAGTTTTGTCGCAGGGGCCCTCGCGACCGTTGATCGGGACTTCGGTTTCATTGGCCGACACGTTTTCCACGGCATCATCGACACCCATGTCGTCCATCACCTATTCTCGTAAGTAAAGATGACGAACAAGCGCAATACTTTTGCTTTTGCAGTAAGCTAACATTAGTTAGGCGCATTCCCTTCTACTATGCCGAGGAGGCTACCCGTGCGATCAAGCCGCTTCTCGGTGATCTCTACCACAGCGATGATCACTCCTTTATGGGCTCTCTGTGGGAGACGTCTCGCGACTGCCAATACGTAGAAAACGACCCGGCCAACCCTGGTGTTATGAAGTGGCACGAATAGGCTTTTCAACTTCGGAGTTGCAGGGCATCATGCGTATACATCGGACAGAGCTTGTTTTTCTGAAATCGGATATATAAAAGGCGTCGATATCAAATAGACATGGCAAATAGACGGAGCAGATAGATTAGAGCGTCATAGGTATGTTGTGTTGCGTTAATCTAAAGCATTTTACCTCGTAATTGGCGAGGGAGTACATACCTATTCGCAATATGCGCCGCAAGTGTACATCCGCAACGGAGTGAATTTGGTAGCCCGCTGACACAGCCGATTGGATACGAGGGCCTCGTTTCTTGTCGGCGAAGACTGAAGACTCCTATAGCGCCATAAGTAAAACCGAATACAGTTACCTCGGCGCATCGGAGATCCGTAAGGAGAACTTCGCACCACCATTTTTCTAGATCAAAACATCCAGATGAAGATATTCAAGACTCCAACTTGTCTCTGATTGTGACGCCTTTTGTCCCTGCGTCAAGGGAACTTTAGTCGTGGTCACATGGAATCGGGCGGCTGTTCCTCGACGATGCACATGCACACGCATGCACTCCATGAAGTCTATATAGGGTGGAACCTCCTATGTCTTACTGATCGATCATACCTAGTCTCATGTCGCAGCGTCTGCAATATGTACATACAGCACGATCAGATTCGTCAATTTCTTACGGCCGTTCGGCTAGCTTGCGGTACACTTTCAACTCTGGGATTCGCGTCCCGACCGTTGCCAATGTCATGCGATTTGAACCATTAAGGAAAGAGGCTGAAGCTTGGATGTTCGAAAATTGTCGATAGTCGGGCTTCACTAGAGGCAAGCCGAGTTTTAATAGGCATAGATTGCGCTGACATGCACTCTAGTCGGCGACTATGTATGTCTACCTAGCTAATGACCATGCATATTCCATGCATGGCGCAAGCCGAGCAAATTTCGGACAACGACCGTAAGCGGAATACTCTATTGACCTAGGTAAGGAGCTGATCCTCAACGACATCTGGTACATGTCATTGTCGTAGATGTTCTTCGCCTTACTGCATGGCAATCGAAGCTCCCTTTTCCCCTAGTCTCGGCAAGGGTGCCAAGCTGGGGTCATGTTTCTCTACCAACCAATCAAACAGGGATTTGGTTCCCCAATTCGTTCTAAGAGTAAGCACTCTCTTATAAACTTTGTACGAGCACAGCTGCCGTGGTTAAAGGGTTTTGTAACACACATTACCGTTTCTGGTACCCCGGAACACAAGAGGCTAGCTTTGATCAACCATTACCCAGTACATTTATGAGAATCAAATTCGAGGGCCTGGGATTCCCCGATGAAACTAAACGCCGCGTAGGTGTGTGGTGTGCGCCACCTGCGGGATCGTGCCGTCAAGAAGTTCCCTTGAGGCCTCGATCTCATTCAGCTAGCATCGTGTGCGCCACGCGCTACCGCAGGGGTGCCACGACTTCCAAAATTGGAAGTATCCGTGCATAGCTTACCAGCGGCATATCTATCATTGACATCGTAATGATCTATCATACCTACCGCTCGCGTACTCGTACTTCCCGGCCATGCCGCTGCCTCCAAGTCAGCCAGAGACATATCGGATTAGCCAATGGTGCTTCATGTTTCTTTTGCTTCGAAATTGCATAGGAGCTGATCTGAATGAAGTAGCGAATCCCCTTCATGACGGAGATTGAGTCGGTTTCCCCGATCCGGAATCCAATATTTCTAGGGGTAGCTGAGGATCAGCTCATATCTGATGGATCTGATGGCTGTGAAAGGGGTCGGCAGTCCCTGGACTAAGTTAAGAGGAGGAAGAACCCTCAAAAAGCCCTCAAAAGTCTTCAAAAGTCCCCAGAGAGAACTCTCCCTAAGATTCTCAAGTCCTTTATTCATAGATACCATATGTTGGGACTTCGTAAATTACCGCAAAGTAAGCTCTCACAGCTATACACCCATTACATCTAGGCATTTACTAATAACTCCTTAGGTTTGCGGAACCGCAGGTCTGTTTCCTCAACACACTCGTCCCTGATTTCCGCCGAAGAGGCGAAGACGGAGATAAACATGCCTTCAGCCGTAAACGGTAATCATGCCTCCACGGACTCCATAAAGCAAATCGTCACCTCTTCAAGCGAGGTTGACGTGAACCGTTCTACTACCGCCCGTACTACCAGCCACTCCGAGTCTAGATCGTCGAATCGTATTCAAGTAACACGTACCATCGAAACAACTAAGCGAGTAAGGTCAAGGCTAATACGCGAGCTGGACGATGTGGACGATGCCTACCTCAAGCGGATCGACCTCCAGGCCTACTTGGGATATATCGCGGATGAACGTATCATCCACATGCCCAAGCGAGGGAGTCAATGGGATCATGTGTTGAAGGAAGCTGAATTCTTCGGTCTTCAGATCGACGAGTTCACCACGGCAGTGAAGGACTTCATTACCGACAGCACAACTATACGGGATACTGCCTTAGCAAGCTGCTACCTTCTCCTCCAGGTGAGCCTCTACCCCTTACCCATAACCTTGATATGTCACTGACCATATTAGCTCGGTTGCGAGCAAGCCCAAGCTCTAGAGCCAACTTTCAACACCTTGTACGAACTTGGTCAACTTCTTGCAAATACTCTTGAACTTCGCTCCCTGTTTGTACAAAGCGAAGGTATTGCACATGCCCTTGGAGAAGTCATCAACTGTCTTGTACAACTACTTGGAGATATTGCGATATTTTATCACCAGCGGATTAGTCGTCTCTCCAGGAAGACGGTGACAATTGACTTCGACCGTGAATTCGGACGCCAATTAGAGGAGATATGCTCTAAGAGAGAACAGCTCATCTACACAGTCTGGGCCTACAAGCTTGAGAGTAGCCAAGGCGCAAGCGATGTGGCATCACTTCATCGAGAGTTGGGCTCAGCCCGAACTCACGTGAAGTCATACCTGTACGGCCGCATTCAAGATAAGAAACGTCGTGTCGAGGGAACTTGTGAGTGGCTCGAGGACGACCTCGTAGAGTTCCTCGAAAAGGATGAGAATATCCTTGCCATTACGGGAAGTGCGGGGTACGGAAAGAGCATGCTTGCAGCTTGGGTACGAGATCAGCTGGAGAGGCCAGTTGGTCATTTAGATCAAAAGCACAGGACTATCTCTTACACGTTTGGTAAGTCTTCTACCCCTTATAGCTGGCTGAGTCTAATATATTGTAGCTGTTGATTACCCGGAGAATTCAACTGCTGTAGCTTTATTGAAGAGTCTACTCTCCCAACTTCTCGAGATTAGCATTGGCGATGTTCGCCTCTTTCAGCAACTATCATCCGTCCTCACAAAATTCGAGGGTCAGCACAACGAAAAGGAACTCATCAACCAACTATGGACTGTGCTTGACGCCGGCCTATCGACAGTCAATAGCAAAGGGGTCAATCTCACAATCATTGTTGATGGCCTGGACGAGATAGTTGGCGGTGATGTAGTCGCTCTTGAGCTATACAGGCGTATTCACCAAAGCGTCAAGAAGCTTCCTAAAGTACGCGCCGTCACATTCTCTCGTCCCCTTTCGCATCTTGGCCAGCCCGACTGCAAACACCTTGTTATCACCCCAGAACATGTCCACGACGACATTCAGCTCTACTTAATCGATGGCCTTTCTAGACGCAGTGTCTACACATCTCAATCTCACACGAAGCAACAAGAGTTGTTGAGCCAGCTAGTATCTCGTGCAAGGGGCTCGTTCCTCTTCGCATACTTGTCGCTGCACCTTCTCGACGCTGGCGTTGACTTTGATTCCTTTCACAAATTGATCCATGCCATCAAACCCGACCCCAGCAAGAATCATGATAGTCTTCTCAAAGAGCTCTTCAACAAGATCAACTTGAAAGACAGTCATATCAACCATCTATTGACATTCATGGTGACTGCTGAGCGACCGCTGCAACTTGGAGAAGTAGAAGATCTAATGAGCGTCGATCTTTCTAAGGGGTTTGTATCATCATCTCATGCCAATATTCGCAAAGTGCTCTCTGCGACATGCGGGCTTCTCGTTGAGCACAAGGGTTCTATTCGCTTCAAGCATTCCGTTGTTCGAAGCTACATTCGTGGCCTTTGCGGCTCTTCATTAATTTCTCTTAAGGACGCGCACAAGCAGCTGACCATGACACTGCTATTGTTTGCTAAGCATGTTCTTACACAGCCGTGTGAGCCATCATTTGACTCTGTGAACGGAACAATTATCGACCAAGCTTATCAGTCTCACCCTATCGTTCAATACACTGTTCGATACTGGATTGTCCATTTCCAGCACTCCTCCCTTATGAGCACTAAGGGCGACTTGACACTGTCGCCAGACTTCAAGGGCATTTTCCCTGACTCTACCTTCTTCGTCATGCTGGAGTGGGCCAGCTGGCAGACCCAAACCACGTCGAAGTCCATCCACCTACACGAGTTAGCACTAAAAATCCGCTCTGCTTGTTTTGGAGAAAAACATCACACAGTTCTACAGAGTCTAATAATTCTTGGTCTGCTGTACCGAACTCAGTCAGATATAGTGAAAGCCGCCGAGTTTTTCTATCACGCTTCCACTATCGGGCAGACTATTCTATACAAGTTTAGCCCGCTGGTAATCTCCTGCACTTCGGTTTTCCTGTCTTGTACAGAGCGGATTACTTACAGCAAGCGAACTACTATTGTTACCTACCGTGAGGAGATGATTCGCTTCTATATCGAAGTGTGCAAGGGACAATATGGCGCAAACTCTGACCACGTCATTCGGTTGTATGAATCACTTGTCAAGCTCTACCGAGACATTCGCGAGGAAAGCATGGCGGTTGCCATTCTTAAGGAACTCCAGCAGATCATCATAATCCGGTTTGGACGTGGGTCTGACCGAGAGCGTGGTCTCACTAGGGAGTTGGCCGGAATGAAAATTGTCCTCAAGAAAGGGGATATCAAGGAGGATAAAGATCAATACGAAGATATTTTCTTCCAAGCCAGCGAGGGGATGGAACTTACTGATGAATTGCGATTGAAGATGATGTTCAGACTCGTTGAGACATACGAGGCTCATCATCAGTTTCTTCTCGCAGAGAAGCTTTACGTTGCTCTCTGGAGCAGTATCTGCACAGCCTGCCGTCAAAAGACAACTGTCGAACTGCAGATGGCGCAGCTCAACATCGCTCTCAAGTATATTGAATTCCTGCACCTTCATAAGCGAGATGGCGAAGCTTGCAATATTATGGTCTGTGTTTGGGCCGAGTATGAGAACCGTTCGTTTGAGTCCAAGGAGATCGTTCTCCAGCTCAAGAAGCTCTCGGTCTTGTTCCGACAGTTTGGAATGCTTGTAGTGTCTGTCTCGATCCTCAAGAGAGCCTGGGGATGGTTCAAGGAACATAAGATGATTGAGACCGAAGAAGCTTCCGAAACCACAACCATCATCACTGAAGTTATTGAGGAGATTACGGAGACTACTACAGAGGTTACTACCACAACAACGGAAACCGAGACCATCACACGCGATGTTTACGAGACAACTTACACCCGAGCTAAGTCTGGAAAAGTAGACCGCCACTTCTTCAAAGCCTCCTTGGCTCTAGTCAATCTCCACATCAAGCTAGAAAAGTGGTCTGAAGCCGAGGTTGTTCTCCGGCAGTCGTTGGAACTCGTATGGAAGGGTGTTTTTACTTCAGATGAAAAGCTTACACTTGAAGGGAACTACATCTCCGAGACGGTAGAAACAGCATCGCGCCTTGCTCTCTGCTATCACCGACAGAGGAAGTTCGACAAGGCGGAGCAAATCTACATCCGCGTTTGGAGGGCGTGCCTTACTTCCCTAAAGGCTGAAGACCTCCTTCTTACGAATAGCACCGCTAAGATCTTGTTGTTCTACGAGGAGTATCGTCGGTATGAGAAGATCATTGAGATACACACTCATCTTCTCCAGCACTATCGTAAGCAGCTCGGCGCAACACACAAGTTGACCATCAACACTGTGTACCACTTGGCGTCGACCTATCAACTTCTTGGGCGCAAAGAGGCATACGACTACTACGCCGAGATCGTGGCAGCATACACTCAGAATGGGGTTGTTCACGCCGAGGGTTTCAATGCTGCAGCTATCGTGTTGAAGCACTACCGGGAAGAGAGCTGTTGGACCGAGCTTCAAAAGCTATCCGCTACACTTTGGGAGACCGTTACTAAACATCACCATGAGCATAAAGTGTCGGAGGATTTTATGCAGATAGTGTACGAGCAGTACCGGTACGTCCTCGAGTTCCATTCAAAGGTGGAGTTCTCGGTCCTCTACAAGATCACCGTCGAGTACCGTGAGACTGTCAAGAAGGTCTTTGGAGTGTCAGTTGCCATTTACCTAACTGCCTCAATTGCTCTTGCAGAGGTCTGCGAGAAGAGTGAGGAGCATCAACTCGAGTCCGTCACGATCTACGAGGAAGTCATAACAAAGACAAAGACTGTCACAACCCTCACGGAGACCAAGGTCCGTACCCTTAAGAAGCGGCTGTCTACACTTTACGTCACTGTCATCACAAGTGGCAGGAAGACTGAAACAACAACTGTCGAGCGAGCTATTACTGTGTGCTCCGAAATATACGAGCAATTCAAGATTGAGTACGGCTGGTGGCATGAGACGACGCTACTCAAGCTCAAGGAGTTAGTCTTGATTTACAGCAAGCACAGCTCTGAGAAGTCCCACGCCATCATAGTTAGCTTGCTACAAGAGAGCGTCATTAAGACTCTCTCAACAGCCACTGTCGCTATGGAGCTTTATAAAGCTGCCTTGACACTATCATCCATCTACAAGACCGTTAAGCTGGAGCGCGAGGGCCATGAACTGCTCCGCCAACTTCGTGTTTTGATCCTCTTCCCAGGATTTGATATATCTGAGCAGAAAATCAGCATCAAACTTGATATTAAGATCACCAAGGTTGCCCTCGTATTCATCATCGCTCTTGAAGAGGGGTTGCACCACCCAGACGGGAAGCCAGGCCACAACCACTTCTCACAGATCATGGCAGACCTTCTGCTAGAGACGCTCCTATATGAGCAGTACGTCTCTGTGACAACGAGTATGACCGAGAAGACGAGCATCGAGACTGTTCTGGAACACGCCGCTCGCCTCCGCAGTCTTTGGGTTGCCCGCGGCCGCACTGGTTTCGTCACTGTTCTAGACAAGAAGCTCTTCGCCATCTTCATCGAACGGTACTCTAAGATCCTAGGAACGTATGTTAACGACAGGAATGCCACTTACGATCTATACGTCGCTCTCCTCACCGAGATCGGCGGTGGTAATGCAAGCGAACGTAGCACGGTCGACTTCCCCATGGCGACCGTCAAGGCGATCAGCATAGTCGTGCAGAAATACGCAGTCGAGAACAAAGACCTACCGCGCGCCCACGCCATTGCCAAATGCGGTTTCCAGTTCGCAAGCGCCCAGCGCTTTTACCACAACCAGAGCCGCGGCGCGCTAGGTTACAAGCTCGCGGAGCTGCTAGCCGGCCACGGAGTCCCGGCCTGGAAGGCGGCCGACGCGAAGCTAAAGGAAGCTATGCTCCTTACTAGCCGAACCGTGCTGCAAACCGTGTTTGCCGCGTTCCGCGAGGCTGACGTCGACTTCGTTAGCTTGCGCTTCGAAGACCTGTCTAGTCTTATCACTCTCCTGGGCGACCAGAAGAACTATGGTGAACTTGAGGTAAGTCACCGCGATACTAATCTCCTCCCTTCACATACCCGTTCTCAAACAGCTTTACGTACAATAGAAAACAATAAACTAACCCTCTCGCAGAACCTCCTCACGGCCCTCTGGCGCTCGCGCGAAGTCCAGCGCAGCTGGTCGCCCGCCGTGGTCCTGCACATCGGGCAGCTGCTGATCGACGCGCACGTGTCGGCCTCGCACGTCGACAGCGCGGTGGCTCTCGCCGACATCCTGTACTACAACGTGCGGCAGTCGCGGGGCGGCCTCGACCGCCACACCCTCACCTTCGCGCACAAGCTGTCGGTCCTGCTAACCCGCGCCGGCCGCACCCGCGACGCCGCGCGCGTCCACGCCGAGATCCTGCGCGACCTCGACGAGCACCGCGCCGTCGCCGACGCCGCCGATAAGGAACGCCTGCGCGCGGCCGCCGACCTGCACCTCGACGGCCTCCGGCGCTGCGGCTGGGCCGCGCGCCCCGAGTGGGCGCGCACGGCCACCGGATTGCACGACCGCCTCGGCAGGCGCTACGGCGCGCTGGCCGTGCCGCCTATTGATAGGTGGGGCGCCGTCGACCCCAAGAAGGACCGCGAGCTGACGTACGCCGGCCCGACGGCCTGGAGCCTCGACGTCGAGAAGGAGACCGCGAAGCGCGACTTGATCATGCCGGCCCGCGAGCGCTGGGGCTGGCACTCGCGCGGGCCGGCGTTGGAGGAGGGTGCTGCGGCGCAGGTGAAGGTGGGGTGATGGCTGTCTCTCGTAGGTGCTTGGGTGGGTACCTACTTGGGCATGTGCGGGTTTTGTAAGATTCTAACTAGGTAGGGGATGATGAAAAGGGACGGGACGGTTTATGCGGGAATGCCGACACGAGGCAGGTAATGAATGCGGTAACGAAGCGGGGGATATATCACTCTTTGGCATGGCGGATTTCTTTTTGTCGCTCTACTTTGGACATACTCCTCTTCCCTTGCTGTCTTTTCTATTCTGTCTTGTCGTTAATGGCGACTGATTCCCAATTGTGTAACGGATACTCCAAAATTTCATAGTCGTAGTGTGTTGAAATTCGAACCAGGGTCCTGTCAGATATCAAATGACTAAGGTGGGGAGATTGTGGCGATCATCGGGCCGGTTCATCCGTAAAAGATCAGGCCTTTAATTATAACCACGTAATTGTGAAATATTGCCTTTTTTAATTATAATAATAATAATTTAATTAATTAACTTTTTTTTTATTAATTATAAATTATATATTTAATAATTTATCCCCATTTTCGTGTAATAATTAAAAGTTTTATATATTATAAAATTTAAATTATATTTAATTATTAAAGTTATATAAAAGTATTATAAAAATTATATAATTTATATAATTTTAATTATTTTTTTATTTAAAAAAAACCTTTATTATAATAATAATATTATCATTTAAAAGGGAAATGTTTTTTAATAATTTTAAAAATTAAAAATTTTAATTTAAAATATTTAAATTATTAATTATAATTAATTAATTATAATTTAATATTAATTTTAATAATTTAATTTAAAAAATTAAATTTATTAAATTTATTATTATAAATTACTTTAAACGGGTTATACGTTTTAATGCATTAATTAATAACATTTATAATTAATTAATTACCGTTAATAAATTAAATTTAAATATTATAAATTTTTATAATTAATTTTTAATTATTTTTAAAATAATAATTATTAATAAATTTAATTATTAATTAAAATTATTATTATATAAGAAAAAAATATAAAAATTTAATTAATAAATTAATCGAATTTTAAAAATTAAAAAATAAATTTAAAAAATTATTATTAAAAAATATATTTTATTTATTTATTTAATTAAAAATAATTTAAACATTTAATATAAAAATTTATAATTATATATAAATGTAATTAATAATAAATTTAAAAATAAGGTTAAATTAACTTATAAAACGATAATAAAACCTTTAAATAAATTATTTAAAAATTAATTTATATAAATATAATAATAAGAAATTATAATAATTTAAATTATTATTAAATAATTTTTAATAATTTAATAATTTAAAAATTAATTTAAAAAATTAAATAATATTTTATAAGGTGTAATTTTTAATTAAATTAATATATATCGTATAATTAATTAAAAGAAAATTTAATCCGGAAATTTTAATTATAAATTTATAATAAATAATTTATAAAAGTATATTAAATATAAAAAAAAGCTTTTAAAATTAAAACCACGGATTAATAAAAAAATGTTTAATTTTATATTTATTAATTAAAAAGTTAACGTTAATAATAATATTAATAATATAATTAATAAATTTAATAAATTATTTATTAAATTATATAAAACATTTATTAAAAAAGTGTTAATTAAATATAAACGGTTTAAATTAATTAATATTATATTAAAATATTATATTATTTATTTTAATTATTATAATTTAAAAAATTATTATTATATATTTTTTAATAAAAAACCTTTTAATTAATAAAAACATTATCGTAAAAAATAAATCGTTTTAATATATTTAAAAAATTTTAAGTTAATTATTAAAATTAAAATTATTAAAGCTTTTAATAAATTATTTTATTTTAATAAAATAATTAATTAATTAAATTAATAAATAAAAAATTATTTATTAATATTTTTAATATTAATCTTTAATATAACTTTTATAATAAACTTTTATTTATTAAAAAACTTAATTATATTAAATTTTAAAATTATTATTTATATTTTTAATTAATTATTTTAATTTATAAATTTTAAAATAACTTTTAAAAAAGATTTTTTATTTATTAAAAGTTATTAAATCTTTATATTAAAATACGGAAATATTAACATTTTAATATAAACTTTTTAAAGATTTTAAATAATAAAATTATTTAAAATAATTTATTATAAAAATTTTATTATAAACTTAATATTTTTTTAAATATTTCGTTATTTAAATTATTAATAAAATAATTATATAAAAGCCATTTATTTACATAAAATTAATAAATTAATCGTTAATTAATTAATCGATTAATACGATTAATTTATATTAAAAAATATTCCTTATAACGTTAATAAAATAACCTTTTATATTAAAAATAAATAATTTTATAATTAAATTATTTAATTTATTAAAATAAAAATAATTTTTTAATAATATTATAAATTAAAGCATTTTAAGTTATAAGCTTTTAAATACTTTATTAATAATTTAATAAAGGTTAAAATAAAAGGATTTATTATTATTAAATATAATATATATAATATAAATAAAATAAAACGGTAAATTAAATGAAAAAAACGTTAATTAAAAAAAAATTTAAAGTTTTAATTAATTATTAATTTCCACGATATTATTAACATTAATAACGGCGTTATTAATATAATGTTAATAATTAATCGTTAAATAAAATTTATTTTCGATTTTTATTTAAAAAATTATATAATAAATACGATTATTAAATATTTAAATTATTTACGGGGTATAATAATTAATATAAAGTTATATTAATTTTAAATATAAAAATATAATAATGAAATTATAATGTATTAATTTAAGGTAATTAATTAAATAATAAGTTATAATGTTAAATTAAAGCTTTTAATTTTTTATACGTAAATTTAAAATAAAAACGTTAAACATTTAAAAAATATAATTAAAATAAAAACGTTAATAATAAAAATAAAAATTAAACTTTTTATTTATTTATAAATAAAAATTTTTAAAGTAATTATATATTTATATAATTATATTTTTAAATATATTTATAATTAATAAACCTTTTATAAAAAATAATATATATATATAATTAATAAAAATAATTAATTAATTTAAAAAAAAAAATTATAATAAACTTATTTAAAAATATATAATTATAAAACTTTTATTATAATAATAAAAGTTTAAAAAAAAAATAATTAATTTTATTAAATGAATTTAAAGGTTTAAATAAAATATTTAATTAAATATAATTTTATAAATAATTATAAAATTTAAAATTCATTAATTAATTAAGTTTTATTAATGAAAAACGTTATTTTTAATAAAAATATTATATTTAATAAATTTTTTAAAAATTTTAAAAATGATTTATTAAAAGTAATAAATGTTAATTATAAGGTATAAATAAAATCTTTTTAAAAATAAATCCTTAAACTTAAAAAAGTTTTTAAATTTATAAATATCTTTAAATTAATTTAAATTAAAAATGAAATAATTAATAAATTAATAAAAAAATAAATGCCATGAAATAAAATAAATAAAATAAAAATTAATATAAATTTAAACATTTAATTAAAGTTTAATTAACCTTAATATACGTGAGGTCCCCGCATCCGCGGACACAATAACCCCGAATTTCAGCCACAAAATGCGCCACACCCCCGCCACACGAAGGGTCTTTTTCCCGAGCTCTTACGGTTCGAACCGCCCACCCGGCGTTGAATCTTTTTTAGCTCCGCGCTAGCTCACCTACAGCT